>CM060482.1:1881995-2076995 GCA_030544235.1 Lepturacanthus savala | reverse complement strand
TCAGGTGAGGTCAGCTGAGGTCAGCTGAGGTCATCTGAGGTCATCTGAGGTGATGTCACCAGGTGTTGAGGTCACAGTGAAGGGGCGGAGCTTATCTCCGTCCTGGTTTGTGATGTAAACAGGTGATGAATGTTTGACTCACCCTGAAGTTGAGTCTGAGCAGAGAATCGCTGTTTATTCACGTTTTATTCACGTTTTATATCAAAATCTGAACTTCAGGTTCCATATTATTCTATTAGCAGCTGATTTCAGGTTTTATTTCTTGAGTTTAGTCCGTTTAAATGTATTTTCTTAACTTTTTATCTCATAATTGTGTGTTTTTATATCATATCTGACTTTTTTATCTCATATTTGTGTATTTTACCAAAAATTTATGCATTTTTATATCATAGTTTTAAGATTTAAGTTTTTTCTTCATTATATTTTTGAGTTTTTATCTAATTTTTTGATCTGTTTATATAATATTTGACTTTTTATCTTAATATATTTGGTATTATCTAATATGTGTCTAATATATTTGTGTATTTTACCAAAAATTTGTGAATTTTTATATCATAGTTATGAATTTTTACATTATATTTATTTATTTGTTTGTGTATTTTCTGACTTCCAGGTGCGGTTTTGATGGGAATCTCAGAAGTTAACAGGAAGGTTCATCAGGAACTGGAGGAAAACGTGAGTTGCAAGAAGTGATTTTCAGTATTTTCAGTAAACGTTTCCTGGAAGTTCCTGCTTTACCACACACACACACACACACACACACACACACACACACACACTCGTGCTACAGTAGCTCAGTACAGGTTTGAAATGTAGGAGCAACCTGTTCCAACTGAAAAAAACAGCAGGCAGGCCTCAACATGCCCGACGTTTCTGAAGCTAACGCTAACGACGCAGCGTTATTAGCTATTAAAGGTGCAGTGCATCAGATTTAGCAGCAACTAGCAGAACAGACCAGGCAGAAATCCATATATAACATTCAAACGTATGTTTTATTAGTGTATAATTTATTAAAAATTATATTTTTTATGTATTATTACATTAGATTGAGCAGTTTGTATCTACGCCATGTTTCTACCGTGGCTTAAAAGGGACAATCCAAACATTTTTTCTTGTTTGATTACAATCTGTAACTTGCCAGAAAAATTCACACTGTACCTTTTAATCTATTTATTATTATTTTTCAATTAATTGATTAATCTTTAAAACATCAGGGAAACCGGACAGGTTCCTTGGGGGACTCCAGGAGACTCAGTGTGTGATAGTATGAGGCAGAGAAAAACAAGGAATTAGGTTTTTTTTTATGATGTTGTTCATTAAATATGATGAATATTGAATTTTTTATTGAACATTTTAGTAAACAGAGTCTCTACATTCATGTATAACCTTGAAAATAGTTATTTTCTGCTGTTTTTAATCATTTTATATAACAAAAATGTGCAAAATACGATAAAAATCTATGTCAAAATGTTCATATTCTTCTTCAAGCTTGATTATAATCTGTAAATTGCCAGAAAATTCACACTGTACCTTTTAATCTATTTATTATTATTTTTAAATTAATTGATTAATCTTTAAAACATCAGGGAAACCGGACAGGCTCCTTGGGGAACTCCAGAACCCAAAATAGTTGAAAAACAAGAGTCTCTACATTCATGTATAACCTTGAAAACAGCTATTTTCAGGCCTGGTTTCAGTTTTTAAAATATAAATACACCCAGAAATCTTTGGAAAAGCTGAAAACATATAATATGGTTCAGTTCAGATAGAAAAGTCTTTAGTTTTCAGGTGATTTTCAGTTACTTGAACTGATGTAAATTCACCCAATGCAGAAAATTACTGATTTATTAATGTCTAGCTTCACTTGGATCAGAAAAAGGGTTGAAAAAGCAGCTATCAGAGCTTATATTGGATTATTTATCATAGTAAACTTTGACAGTAATCTTCAGCTTTTTGACTGTTGAGTTCTGCTGTTTTTCATCATTTTATATAACAAAAATGTGCAAAATACGATAAAAATCCACGTCAAAATGTTCATGTTCTTCTTCTAAAAAGCTTGTTTGATTACAATCTGTAAATTGCCACAAAATTCACACTGTACCTTTTAATCTTTTTATTATTATTTTTAAATTAATTGATTAATCTTTAAAACATCAGGGAAACCGGACAGGTTCCTTGGGGGACTCCAGAACCCAAAATAGTTTAAAAAACAAAGCACACGACTCAGTTTGAGAGAGGAAAAACAAGGAATTCGATTTTTTTTATGATGTTGTTGATTAAAATATGATGAATATTGAATTTTTCATTGGACTTTTTAGTAAACAGAGTTTCTACATTCATGTATAACCTTGAAAACAGCTATTTTCAGGCCTGGTTTCAGTTTTTAAAATATAAATACACCCAGAAATCTTTGGAAAAGCTGAAAACATATAATATGGTTCAGTTCAGATGGAAAATGGATTATTTATCATAGTAAACTTTGACAGTAATCTTCAGCTTTTTGACTGTTTTTCAATCATTTTATATAACAAAAATGTACAAAATACAATAAAAATCCATGTGAAAACGTTTATGTATACACAACAGACGTTTCACAGAATCTATTCAGTAAAATAATGTGTTTAAATCCTAATTCTGTTGCTTAATAAAACAATTAAACCCTGGTTTGAAAACATTGTGCTGTATCTGAGTCCTCGGAGACGTCGTTAGTGGGCGTCGACTTATTAACCGACTGCAGCTGAGTCACAAGTCCAAAAAAAAAGATGGAGGAGCCTTTTGACGGGTGTTAATGTGGTAAACCGGTCTCTGTAGACCTCTTCCAACGGGTCTCTGTAGACCTCTTCCAGCTCAGCGGTCGGACCCGTACGGTCACAGCGGCGTTTTATCGCTTTATCGCCGCGTGGCGTCGATGCCGTTTTGACACTTTATCGCTAATGAGAAGGAAAAAAAGAGAAGCTGTTGTTCCCACGCTGAGTTTCTGACTCATTCATGAGCGCAACTCCGGACTCGGTTGTCACCCACACACACACACACACACACACACACACACACACACACACACACACACACACACACACACACACACAGCTTATTGGTCCCCGTAGTGTTGGTGTATATTCAGGCGAAGGTCCCCACTGTGGTAGATAAACCAACACACACACACACACACACCAATACACTCCAGTATTTTCCTCCAGTTTCTAATGGTTGATTCTTTCTTCCTCCCTCGTTTCACCTGAAGTTTAAGAAGTTCCACAGGGAGATAATCACGGAGCTGGAGAGGAAGACGGACATGGACGTCAAATACATGACGGTACGGTGTGTGTGTGTGTGTGTGTGTGTGTGTGTGTGTGTGTGTGTGTGTGTGTGAACACACTTCCATAAAAAGGATGTTATGTCATGTTGTTTATTCTCATCATTGGTTTGTTGTAGAGACAAGGACACACTAAAAATTAAATAAAAATATAAATAATATTTAAATAAATAGGCATATAAATAAATACATATAATAATAATAATAATAATAATAATACATTTAATATAAAAAATAATATAAATAATATATTATTTAAAGAATAGTCATTACAATAAATCAATAATAGAATAAAAATAAATCAAATTTTAATATAAAATAAACTAAATTTAAATAAAAATAAAATAATAATATATAACTGAAATGAACAAAACAAGTAAATTTAATATTGGCAAAATTTTAAAAAATGTAAAAAAAAAAAAAAAAAAATGTAAAAAAACTAAAAAATAAAAATCCAACATTTTAAATTATTATATAAAAAGCTAAAAAAAAAGATTAAAAACTTAAAAAATATGATTAAAAAAATCAAAATGTTTTTAAGTAAAAATAAATCAAATTTTAATAAAAATTAACTAAACTTAAATAAAAATAAAAATAATAATATAAATGAAATGAACAAAACAAAAATACATTAATATTGATTAAATTAAGAAAGAATCTTTCAGGAAAAAAGTTGAATTAGTTTAAAAAAATGTGATTAAAAAAATAAAAAGCCAACATTTTAAATTATTAGATAAAACAATTAAAAAAATATTAAAAATTAATAAAATTAAAAATAATAATATATAAATGAAATGAACAAAACAAAAATAAATTAAAAATAAAATTAAAATAAAATAGAAAAATAAAAGTGACACAGTTCATTGTGTGTATAATATTTTCTTCATATTTCTCAGTTAGTGTAAAACAGCAGATTATTAATCCTCTGACATTAGTTTTATTTCCACTGGAGCCGTAATTCAATAACTGCTGTAATGACTTTATAATTATAGTCTTTATAATGAATGAACTGTGTTGCTGCAACAGCAGAATAAAACTAATCCCCTCATCAACGTGGAGCCGGTTTATTTCCTGACATTTGATGCTGTTACACATGTAAACGTGTGAAAATAAACATTAATGTTTCATCATCGTTAATCATCATTAAAAATGCATTAACGCTTTTATTCCCAGCTTCATCAAAAGAAACAACCACTAAGTGTTAGAATCAGATTCATTGATCAAACACAGACAGCGTCAGAGTCCAGAAATTGCTTTCCCTCTAGAATAAAGCGTGTTATTGATCACGTGACACGCGTGTGTTTCCCGTGCTCCAGGCCACGTTTAAGAGGTACCAGATGGAGCATAAGGTGAAGCAGGAGTCTCTGGAGAGGTCCCAGTCCGAGCTGAAGAAGCTGAGGAGGAAAAGCCAAGGAAAGAACGCCAACAAGTACGAGAGCAAGGAGAACGAGGTGAGACGCCGGCGACACGCCAGCGACACGCCAGCGACACGCCAGCGACACGCCAGAGACACGCCAGAGACACGTGAACGCAGTCACACGGCTGACACCCGAGCCGTGGAGGCCGCTGTAACTGTAGTTGAGCCAGAAGCGTCTGGTCTGTGTTTTCATGCAGGAGAAGAAGCGTGTTCATCAGCTGCTTTTGTCTCCGTGAACACGCCTGCATGCAAACCGCACACGCATCACCGCTCACACACACACACACACACACACACACACACACACACACACACACACACACACACACACGCATTAACGGGCTGTGCATATCTGTACAATAACTGCTGTTTTATCGTAGTTAAAATGATGCTCTGTGCTTTAAATAGTGTTTAAACCATCAATGTTGTGTTAGTGCACATAAAATAAAAGATTTATAGAAGGAGAATACAAAATAAAAGGCTGAAAATAACAAATATTAAATACTAATAGTCATAATAATAAATAAATAATACTATACTACAATCCCATAATAATCTTCTTTTTGTCTTACAGGTTTAAGTAATAATAGTAGTTATAGCAGTGATCCATATTTATTTATATTTATATATAAATGTATTTATATTTATATATAAATGTATTTATATTTATATATAAATGTATTTATATTTATATATAAATGTATTTATATTTATATATAATGAATCACTGAAAAACTGAAACTATAAAATGGAGAAATTCATTAATTTCTTCATTTTTTCCAGAAACTTGTGATATAAAATCAATGTTTTTACAGTCGGGTGTGAAAAGGGGGCTTTTATTTTGAAGGACAGGTCACCTAATGGAGTCTCATTGACTTAAACAGCATGAAATTATCCTGAGGCTGTTTTTCTTGAATAAATCTTTTATTTAGGTCATTTTAGGTAATAACAAGTAATATTTAAGGGTTAATAAAGAAAGTTTTTGTTTAAATTAAAATTAACTAAAATTAAATAAAAATAAATAAATTATAACTAAATAAATAAATAATAAATAAATAATAAATAATAATAATAATATATAAATGAAATGAACAAAAATAAATGTATTATTGACTAAATTAAGAAAGAATCTTTCAGGAAAAAAAGAATTAGTTAAAAAAATATGTGATAAAAATAAAATAATAAAAAGCCAACATTTTAAATTATTAGATAAAAAAAGATTAAAAACTTAAAAAATATCAAAATGATATTGGTTTTAAGTAAAAATAAATCAAATTTGAATAAAAATTAACTAAACTGAAATAAAAATTATATATATATATATATGTATGTATATATATATATATATATATATATATATATATATATATATATATATATATATATATATATATATATATATATATATATATATATATATATAAGCCAACATTTTAAATTATTAGATAAAAATCTATAAAAAAAGAATAAAAATAAATTAAAAATTAATAAAATTAAAAATAAAATAAAAATAATAATATATAAATAAAATGAACAAAACAAAAATACAAATATATAAATTAAAATATAAGAATAAAAATGACACAATTCATTGTGTCTAGAATATTTTATTCATATTTATAATTAACAGTAAAATCGTGGATTTATTATTTATATAGTGGAAACTATTTGTTTAAATGTCACCTTGATATTTGTAGTTTATTTAAAGAGAATCAATACATTATTTTGAAATAAGTCCAGCTTTTATTTTGAAAACCCAGTGGTTCAGGCCATGTGGAGTCTCGGTTCCATGTCTGCAGTGACTCTGCAGAATGGAACTTCCAGACGAGTTTAATCGTGACCTTTTGACCCTGAGCTCTTATGTAACCAGCTTCCATCGATCCCAGTCGGCCGCCGTGTGTTTGTGTTGGTTTCACAGTTTGTTGTTTCTGTCAACATCAGCCGAGTTCAGCGGAGGAAACGAAGCTCCGTCACCGACGGGTTGAAGGTCAAAACCAGATTATACACGTTAATGTAGTGATAACACGGGTTTATCACAGCTTTGGCTTCTTATTGATGTTGAATTAACCAGAAAATCACCTGAAATTATCAAAATAATAACACAGTAAGATATTAGAGCTGCAACAATTAGTCAATTAATCAATTAGTTTGATAATTAATTGATTTGAGTCATTTTTAAAGTAGAAAACGTCCAAATTCTCTGGTTCCAGCTTCTCTGATTATTTCCTGGTTTCTTTAATCTTTTTTTTAGCTTTTTATCTAATAATTTAAAATTATGTCTTTTTATTTTCTCTCTCTTTAAACTAACTTTCCTGAAAGATTCTTTCTAATTTAGTCAAATTACACGTGTTTTAAAGGAAACTTGTTGGACATTTTAATATAATATTGACATTTTGTCTAATTTCTTTATGTTTTAATCTCATATTTCTCCAAATTTTACCAAAATCAAGGGAAATGGGTGATTAATTGATTAGTCACCAATTGATCTGATAATCGATTAATGGATTTGAGTCATTTTTTAAGCAGTAAACGTCCAAATTCTCTGGTTCCAGCTTCTCTTCTCTGATTATTTCCTGGTTTCTTTAGTCTCTATAATAATAAACTGATGATCTTTGGGTTGTGGACTGTTGGTCTGGACAATAAAAATGTGTAAATTTGGTCCAGATCCACCAGTGGAGAAGCAAAAGTGAAGAGAAATCATTGTTCTAATCCCAAAAGTTACAAAGATGTTAACGATTATCTGGAGACTAAAGGCTATAGTTGATATATTTAATGTAACAATGTTGGGAACCTATATATAACCAACTATTCTGATAAACTATTACATGAATCCTCATTTATATCCTCAGTTACTATAATATATAAACCACTAATACGACTGTTATTGATACTAGTTTGATAATCGAGAAGAAGAAAATGTCCAAATTCTCTGGTTCCATGTATATATGTAAAAAAATAAATAAAAAAAAATTTAAATAAATTAAAAAAATTAAATTCCACTAACCCAGAAAAATACTGTATTTTCCAAATAATTAATAAAAATCCCCATAATCTTTTTAACAGCTCTTTTTTAATTAGGTAATTCTTTAAGCCACATTCTAATACTTTTCTTGTCTTTTTGCACTTTTTCACCACAGTGTTGTGTTTGTAGCTTGTATCAGACATAAATGTCTAATATCTTTATGTTTTTGGGGGATTTGTGATACACACATTTCCTGTGTTATATCTTTTCTTCATTTCTCTCCCGTCATCCTCTGTTTTTTTTATTTTGACACCTTTAGCAGCATCTCTCCTCCCTTCTGTCGCCTTCTTCTGTCGCCTCTCACGTCTGATTTAAGGCCAGGAATTAGGATTTAGACGCAGAGACGGGGCGTCCAGGGCTTTAGATGATTCACCAGAACATGTCAGACACCGAGAGACGGATCCTTCAGAAGAACCGGAGACGTCTGGATGAGAAGGGAGCTGTCATCACTGTCACCAGTAAAACACAAGTCTGTTATTCTCTGGACACAGGATCAACACAGACCGGGATAAATCAGTGCTGCTGATTCATTTATTTCCTTAGTTCTAACCTATACGTCTGCAGATAAACACAGGTTGCCCATAGCAACAGGCTCCACGCAGTGTTGACAGATGTAAAGTGATTAAAGGGTGTGTGTGTGTGTGTGTGTGTGTGTGTGTGTGTGTGTGTGTGTAATACTATTTCACACTCCCCCTTTTTTTTTTTTTATCCGCATCTACTTGTTCTTTGAAATTGTTCCGCCCACGTCTACAAACCTGGAAAAAGGTTTTTCTCCTCATCATTTACATTATTTAGCATTTACTACATACACGTGTCATTTGTCATTAATGGTATATGTCTTATAAAGTCCCCTTGTGGGAAATATGTTAATATTATGCAAATTATATGTCAATGCTGTCCCCGCAAACCATGTTAACTTGATCCCCATGGTTGATGGGGACCTATGAAATATTTACTTCATCAGATCATTGAAGACATGTATGAGTTAACGATGCTAGTGGTAGACCCTTTAGAAAGGATGGTCCCCACAAGTGGGTTTGCTGCTTATTCTCGTCATCATTTACATTGTTCAGCTTTTACTTCATACAGATGTGTTACTGCCATTAATAATATTACTTGCAAAGTCCCCACAAAGGACATAAGAGCTTGTGTAAAATATGTTCATAATATGGAAATTGTATGTAAATGTGGTCCCCTTAAACCATGTTAACTTAGTTTAATTGGGGACCTATGAAATATTTACTTTATCAATTCAGATCATTGGAGTCATGTATAAGCTAACAATGCTATAGATAGTGTAGCTGTTTTTTTAAACACCTCTAGACCCTTTAGAAAGGATGGTCCCCACAAGTGTGTTTGCTGCTTTTTCTTAATCATTTACGTTGTTCAGCATTTACTACATACACATGTGTTACTTGCAATTAATGATATATTTCTTGCAAAGTCCTTTGTGTAAATATATGTTATGCAAATTATATTTAAATATGGTCCCCTTAAACCATATTTACTTGATTTTTCATAGGTCCCCATCTACCATGGGGACTTATGAAATATTTACTTTATCAATTCAGATCATTGAAGTCATGTATGAGCTAACAATGCTATAGATAGTGTAGCTGTTTTTTTTAAACACCTCGAGACCCTTTAGAAAGGATGGTCCCCACAAGTGTGTTTGCTGCTTTTTCTCTTCATCATTTACATTGTTCAGCATTTACTACATACACATGTCATTGCCATAAATAATATTTCTTGCAAAGTTCCTACAAATGACATAGGAGCTTTTGTGAAATGTGTTAATATGATGCAAATGCTATGTAAATGTAGTCCCCTCAAACCATGTTAACTTGATATTTCATATGAAATATTTACTTCATTATTTCAGACCTTTAAGTTATGAATGGGCTAACAATGCTATGGATAGTGTACCTGTTTTAACACTTCTAGAAGCTTTAGAAAGGGCGGTCCCCACAAGTGAGGATTAAATCATTGGTCCGTCAGTATGTGTGTGACTTCTATGTAGAAATAGCATTTCACATTCCCCCCTTTTTTCATCATGATTGTTTGAAATATATCCATATTATGAAAAATATGTAAATGTGGTCCCCTTAAACCATGTTACCTTGATTTTTCATAGGTCCCCTCTTCCCTCCTCTTAAGCATTTACATTATTCAGCATTTACTACATACAGATGTGTCACTTTCCATTATTAATGTATTTTCTTTTCACACAAACAACATAGAAACTTGTGTGAAATATATTAATATTATGTAAATAGTGTCCCCTTAAACCATGTTAACCAGGGGAATTGAAATATTCACCAATTCAGATCATTAAGGTAATTTATGAGCTAACAATGCTATGGATAGTGTACCTGATTGTTTTAACACCTCTAGAAGCTTTAGAAAGGGCGGTCCCCACAAGTGAGGATTAAAACATTGGTCCTCACGAATGATTACAAACCAGTATGTGTGTGATTTCTATGTAGATATAGCATTTCACACTCCCCCCTTTTTCTCATCATGATTGTTTGAAATATATATTCATATTATGTAAATAGTGTTTAAATATGGTCCCCTTAAACCATGTTAACCAGGGGAATTGAAATATTCACCAATTCAGATCATTAAGGTAATTTATGAGCTAACAATGCTATGGATAGTGTACCTGATTGTTTTAACACCTCTAGAAGCTTTAGAAAGGGCGGTCCCCACAAGTGAGGATTAAAACATTGGTCCTCACGAATGATTAAAAACCAGTATGTGTGTGATTTCTATGTAAAAATAGCATTTCACACTCCCCCTTTTTCCTCCTCATCAACTCGTTAGTAAAGATTGTTCCACCCACGTCCACCGTTCTGGAAAAGGTGTTTTTTTTCTCTTTTCCCTCGATTCTATTCAGATTTAATGGTCTTTGTTGGCAGAAATGCAGGTGTCGCTTTCTTTTTCTTTTTTTCCAAAGCAAAACACAAGAGATCAAAAATAATTAGAGGTGCTTAATATTCACAGAAATCACAAGGGCAGTAATGAAATCTGGTGGATTGTTGGAAATATATTTAGCAAATATACCAGCTGGTGAGTTTGTTCATATACATGTGGAATAATGTGGAGTTAATCAGCTTTTAATGACAAAATCAGGTGAAATACGTTCTGGAAGTTAAAATATGGCTGATTATAGTATATGATGATGATTATATGATAGTTGATTATTAAAAATGATTAATCGTTTGGTACATAAAATGGTGTAAAATGGTGTAAAAATGAAGATTCACCTTAAAACCAACAGTCCACAACCCAAAGATCATCAGTTTATTATTATAGAGACTAAAGAAACCAGGAAATAATCAGAGAAGAGAAGCTGGAACCAGAGAATTTGGACATTTTCTAATTAAAAATTACTCAAATTGATTAAACAATTAACAGAATATATGGATGTCAAATCAAATGTGGGGTTCCTCAGGGTTCCGTTCTAGATCCTGTGAAGTTTCAGTCATCAACCAGAAACTTTGGACAATTTCGTCTTAAAAATGACTCAAATCGATTAAAATAGTTGGTGATTAATCAACTAATCGTTGCAGATCTACTTCCTAGTTGGTTTTCATGTTATATATTACAGTAATTTATCAATTTTTCATGTTGTCAAATCATATTTGAGAAGCTGGAACCAGAGAATTTGGACATTTTCCACTGAATAAAATGACTAATTGATTATATAGATTATAGATTAGGATATAAATGAGTATTAATGTAATAGTTTATCAGAATAGTTGGTTATATATAGGTTCCCAACATTGTTACATTAAATATATCAACTATAGCCTTTAGTCTCCAGATAATCGTTAACATCTTTGTAACTTTTGGGATTAGAACAATGATTTCTCTTCACTTTTGCTTCTCCACTGGTGGATCTGGACCAAATTTACACATTTTTATTGTCCAGACCAACAGTCCACAACCCAAAGATCATCAGTTTATTATTATAGACTAAAGAAACCAGGAAATAATCAGAATCATTTATTTTCTACTGAATAAATGACTCAAATCAATCGATTATCAGAACAATTGGTGACAAATAAACCTCTTCACATTTTTTTCCCATTGATTTTGGTCAAATTAAAAAAAAAAAAGATTAAAGACATTAAAAAATGAGGCAAATTTCAATATTATAATAAAATTGTTTCCTTAAAACAAGTTAAAATTGACCAAAATCAAGAAAAAGTCTTTCAAAAAAAAAAGTAGAATGAGATAAAAAGAAAATTATGAGATAGAATATTTTAAATATTAAATAAAAAGCCAAAAAAATTAGATTAAAAATTAAATAAAAGACAGAGAAAGAAGCTGGAACCAGAGAATTTAGACATTTTCCTCTTAAAATAGTTGACGATTGATATAAATAAGTGATTAATCAACGCAGCTCTAAATAAAATGCACTTAAATAAGTAAAATACAAGAAAATAATATATAAATTTATATATTTGAGAAGCTGGAACCAGAGAATTTGGACATTTTCTTTCTAAAAATGACTCGAATCCATTAATCGATTAATAAAATAGTCGATTAATTAATCAGTATTTAATTAATAGACTGTTATTTCATGTTTTTGGGTATTTATTTAATTTCTTAAATAAATTCTCTATAGAAGCCAGTTATTATCGCTGCAGCAGAGTGTGTGTGTGTGTGTGTGTGTGTGTGTGTGTGTTTGACATATTTGCATCTGCTGCTTTTCTGACATGCAAACACAAAGAGTCTGTTGTTCAGACACTTTTACCTGTTGGTTTAAGACGACGTGTTATTTATGGTGTTTGAACAAGCTGCTGCTTTATCACACACACACACACACACACACACACACACACACACACACACACACACACACACACACACACACACACACAGGTGTAGATCATAGATAAACCTTATAATCTGGTGTGTATTATACACTGGTATCATATTGTTTGCTGTAGAAATGTTGTTTTATCTGATGCTGTGCAGTTTTTAAACCCAGACGACAGAAATATCTGCTGCTGTTGTTAAATCTCTGAGGAGAAAACAGCTGAAGACGCTTTGAAGAAGCAGGAATTCCCTAATGGAACTGGCTTTTTTAAAAATATAATATTAAGATAATGCATTTTGGATGAAAACAACCTAGTAGCTGTGGTACTATAATTATTTCTCAGTTAAATATTTCAATTAAATCAATATTCTATTCTCTATATTCTATTAAATTGCACTTTATGTGAATTAATCTATTCAAATGACCTTAAATTGACTCCATATTGATAAATAAAACAATAAAATATGTGTATTTAGTGATTAAAACAACTATAACACAATCTGTTTAATAAATCATTTTACTTTTGATACTAGTGTTACTTAAATAACTTTTATTTTGGTAGTTTTACTTGTTATCAAGTATTTTTTTGACAACAGTACTTCAATTTTTATTCAAAAAGTGCAAATTTACAAAGAAAAGAGACAATTTAATAGGATATAGGTAATAGAATATTATATTAATTATTAAATAATAATTATTACATTTAATAATTATTAAATGTCCATCAGCAATAGGGATATCCTGGTCATGTGACCTCATTAATCGTACGCCCTTCAAAATAAAAGCCCCATGTTCCAAAGACAACCTTCAGTTGTGAGACAGTGATGCTCACATGTCATTGTCCATCAGCAATAGGGATATCCTGGTCATGTGACTTCATAAATCGTATGCTCTTCAAAATAAAAGCCCCATGTTCCAAAGACATGGGCATCACTGTGAGACAGTGCCCTTCAAAATAAAAGCCCCAATTTCCAAAGACAACCTTCAGTTGTGAGACAGTGATGCTCACATGTCATTGTCCATCAGCAATAGGGATATCCTGGTCATGTGACCTCATTAATTGTACGCCCTTCAAAATAAAAGCCCCATGTTCCAAAGACAACCTTCAGTTGTGAGACAGTGATGCTCTCATGTTAAATGTCCATCAGCAATAGGGATATCCTGGTCATGTGACTTCATAAATTGTATGCTCTTCAAAATAAAAGCCCCATGTTCCAAAGACATGGGCATCACTGTGAGACAGTGCCCTTCAAAATAAAAGCCCCGATTTCCAAAGACAACCTTCAGTTGTGAGACAGTGATGCTCACATGTTAAATGTCCATCAGCAATAGGGATATCCTGGTCATGTGACCTCGTGAATCGTATGCCCTTCAAAATAAAAGCCCCATGTTCCAAAGACAACCTTCAGTTGTGAGACAGTGATGCTCTCATGTTAAATGTCCATCAGCAATAGGGATATCCTGGTCATGTGACCTCGTGAATCGTATGCCCTTCAAAATAAAAGCCCTATGTTCCAAAGACAACCTTCAGTTGTGAGACAGTGATGCTCTCATGTCAAATGTCCATCAGCAATAGGGATATCCTGGTCATGTGACCTCATTAATCGTACGCCCTTCAAAATAAAAGCCCCGATTTCCAAAGACAACCTACAGTTGTGAGACAGTGATGCTCTCATGTTAAACGTCCATCAGCAATAGGGATATCCTGGTCATGTGACCTCGTGAATCGTATGCCCTTCAAAATAAAAGCCCCAATTTTACTCCTAACTGTAAAACCATAGATTTTATATCACATCCTTTTAGTTAAGTAACATTTTCACTTCCTGATTTGACTTGTTATCAGGTATTTTGACAGTAATTCCTACTTTTCTTCATTTTATTTCTTCTTTCAGGTGTAAAACGTCCGCAGACGTGACGTCATCCCACGTTTGACTCATTCATGCGTCAGCTCTTTAGTAAATAAACCGTCATCCGGTTAAAGGCTTTAACACTGAGACACGTATTATCAGAGCTGAGGACACAGGGTGTGTGTGTGTGTGTGTGTGTGTGTGTGTGTGTGTGTGTGTGTGTGTGTGTGTGTGTGTGTGTGTGTGTGTGTGTGTGTGTGTGTGTGTGTGTGTGTGTGTGTGTGTGTGTGTGTGTGTGTGTGTGACGGGTGGACGTGGTCTGATTCTCTTGTTTAGCAGCAGTAATGTGTGTAATGTGGAAGGTTTGGTTCCTGTGGTTAAATGTGATGTAACAGCCAGACTTTAAGGTGGTAACATCAACAAACAGCTGAATGTAGAGACGTGGTTTTATGATAATAATATTATTCTGATAGTGGATTAATCTATTGATCATTGAGATGATTAATCTATTAGTTGTTTGGTTCGTTAAATGGTGTCAAATATGGATCAGTGTTTCCCAAAGAAAATGTGAAATAGCCTTTAGTCTCCAGCTAATAGTTAACGTTTTTGTAACTTTTGGGATTAGAACAATGATTTATCTTCACTTTTTAGAATTTTTATTGTTTTTTTTTGTCCACAACCCAAAGATCATCAGTTTATTATTATAGAAGAATAAAGAAACCAGGAAATAATCAGAGAAGAGAAGCTGGAACCAGAGAATTTAGACATTTTCTACATAAAAAATGACTCAAATCAATTATCAAACTAGTATCAATAACAGTCGTATTAGTGGTTTATATATTATAGTAACTGAGGATATAAATGAGGATTAATGTAATAGTTTATCAGAATAGTTGGTTATATATAGGTTCCCAACATTGTTACATTAAATATATCAACTATAGCCTTTAGTCTCCAGATAATCGTTAACATCTTTGTAACTTTTGGGATTAGAACAATGATTTCTCTTCACTTTTGCTTCTCCACTGGTGGATCTGGACCAAATTTACACATTTTTATTGTCCAGACCAACAGTCCACAACCCAAAGATCACCAGTTTATTATTATAGAGACTAAAGAAACCAGGAAATAATCAGAGAAGAGAAGCTGGAACCGTTTTCTACTGAATAAAATCATCATTTTTACGTTTTTTTCCCATTGATTTTGGTCCCATTTTAAAAAATATGAAATTAAAAACATAAAAAAATGAGGCAAATTATCGATATTATAATAAAATGTGCATTTAATTTTGTTTCCTTTAACCAAAATCAAGAAAATAGAATGAGATAAAAAAATATATATAAAAAGAAATAAAATCTAAATTATGAGATGGAACATTTTAAATATTAAATGAAAAGTCCAATAAATTCATTTAAAAGTAAATAAAAGAGAGAGAGAAACAGAAAAAGCCTAAAAAAAAATGATAAAAATATGATAAAAATGATGTAAAATGTGATTCAACCTAAAAGCTAAATAAACTTTACTGTAAAAACAGTGAAACATTACAATTAAACACTATAAATAATAAAAATATCACAAAAAAAACTTAAAAAAGCAAACAAGACTATAAAAAACCTGCATAAAATAAAAGCAGATTCCATTTTATCCTTTTTCTGTGTAGTTCAGTTTGTGTGAAGCGTTTAAATTCAACAGGAATAACTTTATTGTTCATTTAATCTAAACCATAACAACAAACCAAATGACCACACACACACACACACACACACACACACACACACACACCTCTATAAAGGCCGGTGAGTAGCCTCTGACCTTTCTACTCAGGCTGTTGGTGGAGATAAGACTCAGGTCATGTGATGCAGCAGAAGCTGCTTCTACCTGTTGTGCTGCAGATTAGGAAGCGATTGTTGTTTGATCTATAGATCAAAGGAAGGAGGAGATCACCTGGATCCATGTGGACGACCTGATAAAGCACCACGATTTACAGGAAACACGCATGCTGCACATTTATACCACTTTAATTACTCTTTTATATGTCGTTCCAGCTGTTTCCAGCTGTTTCCTGTGTATATATATGATATTTCCTATGAATTACTCTTTTATATGTCATTCCAGCTGTTTCCAGCTGTTTCATGTATATATATATGATATTTCCTATGAATTACTCTTTTATATGTCATTCCAGCTGTTTTCAGCTGTTTTCTCTATATATACTGATATTTCCAGCTGTTTCATGTATATATAGTAACATTTCCAGCTGTTTCCTGTATATATAATGATATTTCCAGCTGTTTCATGTATATATAATGATATTTCCAGCTGTTTCCTGTATATATAATGAGATTTCCAGCTGTTTTCTCTATATATACTGACATTTCCAGCTGTTTCATGTGTATATAATGAGATTTCCAGCTGTTTCATGTATATATAATGATATTTCCAGCTGTTTCCTGTACATATAATGACATTTCCAGCTGTTTCCTTTATATATAATGATATTTCCAGCTGTTTTCTCTATATATAGTGATATTTCCTTCTATTTCATGTATATATAATGACATTTCAAGCTGTTTTCTCTATATATACTTATAATTCCAGCTGTTTCCTGTATATATAGTGATATTTCCAGCTGTTTCCTTTATATATAATGATATTTCCAGCTGTTTTCTCTCTATATAATGACATTTCCAGCTGTTTCATGTATATATAATGACATTTCCAGCTGTTTCCTGTATATATAATGAAATTTCCAGCTGTTTCATGTATATATAGTGATATTTCCAGCTGTTTCCTGTATATATAGTAATATTTCCAGCTGTTTCATGTATATATAATAATATTTCCAGCTGTTTTCTCTATATATACTGACATTTCCAGCTGTTTCATGTATATATAATGATATTTCTAGCTGTTTCCTGTATATATACTTATATTTCCAGCTGTTTTCTGTATATATACTGATATTTCTGTACATATAATGATATTTCTGTATATATATAGTGATATTTCTGTACATATAATGACATTTCTCTCTATATATAGTGACATTTCTGTACATATAGTGACATTTCTGTACATATAACCATATCTCTGCGTGTATAAACGTGTTTCCTCAGTGCCTGGAGACGCTGTCCAGTCGTCAGATGGACATGCAGCTGTTCATCGCTGACGGCTGCAGGGAGGCTCTGCTGGAGGAGAAGAGACGTTTCTGTTTCCTGGTGGACAAACACTGCATGTTCTCCTACCAGGTCGCCTCCTTCCATGACAAGGTACCACTCGATGATGATGATGATGATGATGAAGTTTCACACGTCACCAGACCAGCCCACATATGCATCACGTTGCCATAGCGACGGACACACATGCACATTTTGTACAGTAATTGACTTTTTTTTACTTCTACTTCTAATATTTTTACAGTTATCTTGAACTTTCTGCTCCTTTTATTTTACAAATATCCTCGTTTCTCCTCTTTCTGGAGCCAAAAAAAGGGATTTTCTGCTAGAAAATGAATTATTTGAGTCGTTTTCACTGTTAAATTACATTTGAAAGGAAAATATAACACGTAAAATATGTTTTTCTCTTGACAAAAGGTAATAACATTGTAAGTTAACGGTTGTTTCTGCCTAAAAAAGTCACTTCTTCATTGTTATATTTAATAGATTTTAGTTAATTCACTGATTATTACCTGTTTAAATACGTTTAAAGGAACAATACAACACAAAAACAGTCAAATCTCTGATAAAAAGTGATTACAGCTCATATAATTGGACTGACGAGACAGGAAGTGATGTAACAGAAGACAGGAAATGATGTAACAGAGAAGACAGGAAGTGATGTAGCAGGAGACAGGAAGTGATGTAACAGAAGACAGGAAGTGATGTAACAGGAGACAGGAAGTGCTGTAACAGAGAAGACAGGAAGTGATGTAGAGAGGAGACAGGAAGTGATGTAGAAAGGAGACAGGAAGTGATGTAACACAGGAAACAGGAAGTGATGTAACACAGGAGACAGGAAGCGATGTAACAGAGGAGACAGGAAGTGATGTAACAGAGGAGACAGGAAGTGATGTAACAGAGGGGACAGGAAGTGATGTAGAGAGGAGACAGGAAGTGATGTAACAGAGGGGACAGGAAGTGATGTAACAGAGGAGACAGGAAGTGATGTAACAGAGGAGACAGGAAGTGATGTAACAGAGGAGACAGGAAGCGATGTAGCAGAGGAGACAGGAAGTGATGTAGCAGAGGAGACAGGAAGTGATGTAACAGAGGAGACATGAAGTGATGTAACAGAGAAGACAGGAAGTGATGTAGAGAGGAGACAGGAAGTGATGTAACAGAGGAGACAGGAAGTGGTGTAACAGAGGAGACAGGAAGTGATGTAGCAGAGGAGACAGGAAGTGATGTAGCAGAGGAGACAGGAAGTGATGTAACAGAGGAGACATGAAGTGATGTAACAGAGAAGACAGGAAGTGATGTAGAGAGGAGACAGGAAGTGATGTAACAGAGGAGACAGGAAGTGATGTAGCAGAGGAGACGGGAAGTGATGTAACAGAGGAGACAGGAAGTGATGTAGCAGAGGAGACAGGAAGTGATGTAACACAGGAGACAGGAAGTGATGTAGCAGAGGAGACAGGAAGTGATGTAACAGAGGAGACAGGAAGTGATGTAGCAGAGGAGACAGGAAGTGATGTAGCAGAGGAGACAGGAAGTGATGTAACAGAGGAGACAGGAAGTGATGTAACAGAGGAGACAGGAAGTGATGTAACAGAGGAGACAGGAAGTGATGTAACAGAGGAGACAGGAAGTGATGTAACAGAGGAGACAGGAAGTGATGTAACAGAGGAGACAGGAAGTGATGTAGAGAGGAGACAGGAAGTGATGTAGAGAGGAGACAGGAAGTGATGTAGAGAGGAGACAGGAAGTGATGTAACAGAGAGTTACTTTTACTTTTATGCTTGAAGTCGTTTTGAAACCAGGATTTTTACACTTTTACTTGCGTAAACAGCTTGAATTGATGCTTCAGCTCCTGCAGAAGTGTTTTATACCCTCGTATTTAAACCTCTATATATTTAATATATATATTAATCTATATATTTGTGTGTTGTTCAGGCCAGAGAGCTGCTGACAGAGAAGCTGAGCAGCTGGCAGGACCAGTGCAGCGACGCCACCAACATGCCAGAGAGCGTCATGTCAATGATCGAAGGGCTGAAGGTTCCCGTCGCCATCACCCCGCTGCCGTCGCCGTCGCCATCACGACACAGCGTGGTACGATGGATGAGACCCAGTCTGGGACTGGAGCTCATTTACTGCTTCTAAGGACCAGGAGTTAATTAGAGTTAATTTACTGATGGAGTTAATTAGAGTTAATTTACTGATGGAGTTAATTAGAGTTAATTTACTGATGGAGTTAATTAGAGTTAATTTACTGATGGAGTTAATTAGAGTTAATTTACTGATGGAGTTAATTAGAGTTAATTTACTGATGGAGTTAATTAGAGTTAATTTACTGATGGAGTTAATTAGAGTTAATTTACTGATGGAGTTAATTAGAGTTAATTTACTGATGGAATTAATTAGAGTTAATTTACTGTTTCAGGCATAAAAAAAACTAACTACACTGCAAAAAATGACATCTTATTAATTCATTTATTTATTAATGAATTTATTATTAATAAATGATTAAATACATTAAATTAGAAATGCATTTAATACTTTTCATGCAACAAAATTAATAAATAAATATGAATAAAATTATTTTATTTAATTACAAAAAATATTTATATATTTCCCTTTTCACATAACAAAGTGAAAGGTTCATAAAAATAAATAAATAATAAATTAAATTACTTTTTCTATTTAAAAAAATATATATATATTTCCCTTTTTATTCAACAAATTGAAAAATGCATCAAAATTAATAAATAAATATGAATAAAGTATTTTATTTAATTTTAAAAAATATATTTATATATTTCCCTTTTCATATAACAAAGTGAAAGGTTCATAAAATAAATAAATAATAAATTAAATTACTTTTTTTTATTTAAAAAAATGTATTTTCCCTGTTTATACAACAAATTGAAAATGCATCAAAATAATAAATTAATATGAATAAAATTATTTTATTTAATTTAACAAAATATGTTTGTGTATTTCCCTTTTCATATAACAAAGTGAATTCATAAAATAAATAAATAATAAATTTATTTAAAAAAATGTATTTTCCATTTTCTTACAACAAATGAAAAATGCATCAAAATTAATAAATAATTATGAATAAAAATAATTTATTTAATTCATATCACAAAGTGAAAGGTTCATAAAAATAAATAAATAATAAATTAAATTAAATAATAAATTGAAAAATGCATCAAAATTAATAAATTAAATAAATAATTTTAAAAATATAATTAATTAAGGAAAAAAGGAAAAATCTTTTATTGGGAAAATGAATGAATTCTATTATTTCATTAGCTGATAATTTATTTCTTTATTTCAGATCCTTATAAATTTTAAATACAGCATAATTAGAAATGCTGGAATCCTGAGATAAAGTGTGTGTGCACTTTCTCACACACACACACACACACACACACAGCACATATATAAAGTAGTATTAATAGTTAATTGTGATCTTCCTCAGTGAATAGATGAATATTGGTGTAAATATTCAGGTAAGTCCTCGTTCAGTGAGTGAATCCTCATGTCTTCATCACATCTATTATTCTCCAGAGTTCTGCTCCTCCAGCTCCTCCTCTGAAGGCTCAGACGAGTCCTCTGGCCAACATGTTCAGTCAGGACAACGACGATAGTGAATGCACCGCTAACACCAGCGGCAGCACAGGTAGGAAACACCTGGAGCATCCGACGGCATCAGCTCACACGTTCCTGGATGAAACGCTGCTTAAATGTCAGTAAACGGTTAAACTCCTCCTCCAGACCACGGCGGCGGCGGTGAGGAGAGCGGTCTGGCCAGGTCCGTTTCCATGGCGACGGGCCTCAACAACATGGTGACCAAACGTCCTCGGGTCAGAACCATTTTCCCTCACACGGCCGGAAACAACAGCACGCTGCTCAGCTTCGATGAAGGAGACGTCATCGTCCTGCTGATCCCCGACGAGAGAGATGGCTGGATGTACGGAGAGATGGAGAAGAACGCCAAGTAGGTCCAGATGGAGCACGGGGACAGGAAGTGATGTAACACGGGGACAGGAAGTGATGTAACACGGGGACAGGAAGTGATGTAGCACAGGAGACAGGAAGTGATGTAACACGGGAGACAGGAAGTGATGTAGTATAGGAGACAGGAAGTAATGTAGCACAGGAGACAGGAAGTGATGTAACACGGGAGACAGGAAGTGATGTAACAGAGGAGACAGGAAGTGATGTAGCAGAGGAGACAGGAAGTGATGTAACAGAGGAGACAGGAAGTGATGTAGGAGAGGAGACAGGAAGTGATGTAACAGAGGAGACAGGAAGTGATGTAGCACGGGAGACAGGAAGTGGTGTAGCACGGGAGACGGGAAGTGATGTAGCAGAGGAGACAGGAAGTGATATAGCAGAGGAGACAGGAAGTGATGTAGCAGAGGAGACAGGAAGTGATGTAGCAGAGGAGACAGGAAGTGATGTAGCACGGGAGACAGGAAGTGGTGTAGCAGAGGAGACAGGAAGTGATGTAGCAGAGGAGACAGGAAGTGATGTAGCAGAGGAGACAGGAAGTGATGTAGCAGAGGAGACAGGAAGTGATGTAGCACGGGAGACGGAAGTGATGTAACACAGGAGACAGGAAGTGATGTAACAGAGGAGACAGGAAGTGATGTAACAGAGGAGACAGGAAGTGATGTAACAGAGGAGACAGGAAGTGATGTAGGAGTATTTTTTTATATTTCCCTTTTCATACAACAAACTTAAAAATGCTTCAAAATTAAAAGAAAAAAACTAATTAATTAAATTAAGGGAAAAAAATAATGCATTTTTAAAAAATGTAAATACATTTTTTAATTTAAAATAAATATTTTTGTAAATAATATCCCTGTCATATGTCACTCAGCATATCTTTATTTATTATTAATAAATAAATAATAAAGGAATAAATTACAAAGTTAAAACTAAAGACCTGATGTGAATCTAATATCAGTAAAACACTCCGAGGATTCATCAGACTCCTTCTGCTTCTCAACTCTTCAAACTCACTTGTCACATTGTGCACGGACAGATGGTTTCCTGATTGTCAGGACGCACACACACACACACACACACACACACACACACACACACACACACACACACACACACACACTCAGCTCAAGGCAAAGCAAGCGTTGCCAAAACTGGAACATTCACCACAAATCAAAGTAAAGTCTGAGCCTGAGGGAGGGATGAAGCAGCGAGGGAAGTTCAGAGTAACACCTGCACACACACACACACACACACACACACACTCACACACACACACACACACACACACACACACACACACACACACACACCCCTCTGAAGTCTAACTTTATAAACCAGTATTTGATCTAAAGCTCTTGAAAGTCTCTTCTCTGAATTTAAATGATTCATCAGGTTTTGATCTTCGTCATCGTTGAAGGAAAATTACCTGAAAACATCAGAGGAAAAAGGAAACTGGAGGAAATGATCAATAATTATAATTATTAAACTTCTTGTTCCGCAGCTTTTAAACATTCACTGTTTCTTTCAATCGTTAATCAGCCCTAATTCATGTGTATAAATCTTTTTCTGTAGCCACATTATTATTATTATTTGTCTTGGATGAAGCATTAGATATAATAGCCAAAAAATAAATACAATTTACAAAATTTAAAAAAATAATTACCAAAATATAAATAAGTCCAATATGAAAGGAAATCAATAATAAATAAATAATAAAAATGATTAAAAATAATTAACAAAAAAGGAATAATAAAATAAAAAAATAGAAAAACAACCAAAAAATAAATAAGTCCAATTTAAAGGTAAAAAATGTTAAAATAAAAAAATAAATAATAGTAAAATAATAATAATAATAATAATAATAATAAAATAAATAATACAATAAAAAGTAAAACTAACCAAAACATAAATAAATACAATTTTAAAAATGTAAAAATAATTACCAAAAAATTAATAATAAAAAAACAACAACACAAAAAATCAATAAATCCAATTTAAAGGTAAAAAAATGTAAAAAATAATAATAATAATAATAAATAATAATAATAAATAATAATAATCATAATATAATAATAACACAACAATAAATAATACTAAAATAATAACCAAAACATAAATAAATAAAATAAAAAAATGTAAAAAAATAATTACCAAAAATTTAAATAAAAAAAAATAGAAAAACAACAACCAAAAATAGGTAAGTCCAATTTAAAGGTAAAAAAAATGGGAAAAAAAATAAATGAATAAATAAATAATAATAAAATGATGAGTTAGTAATAGTAAGTAGTAATTAGTAAATAAATAAATTAGTAAATAGTTTTATAATAAAACAGGAAGTGAGGAAACTACCACAAAATACCACAAACTAATAAATATATAAAAAACAATGAAGGAAATAAAAGAATATCTAATAAAATACTAAAAGAAATAGATGAATATAATATAAATTATATATTTGTATTGATTAAATAAGTAAATAAGTAAAGAAGTACAGGCTAAAATAAATTGACTTCCAAAACACACACACACTCGTTTATCTGACCTTGTGGGGACACATACCTTCACTATGGGGACCACACTATTTAATTATCATGTTCTCTGTGACTTTGACTCCAGTAAACACACACACACACGCACACACACACACACACACACACACACACACCTGATCCAGCTCGATGCCCTTGAGAAGGTTTTTATTAATCTACAGCTATTTTTCAACGAACCTTCCTGTTAATACATGAAATATCTATAATTAATAAGATTTTCCAGTAGGAAACAGCAAGTGTGTTTTTCTGTTATTATCTAGAACACTTCCAGAGCCAAATATGCAAATATTAGCATTTATCCAGGTGCAGGCTGATTATCAGAGGGTGAACAATGACACGACGTCCTCGTGTGATTCAGCCTCTTTCTCTGAAATGAACGATTAGACGCAGCCAAGGTGAAAACTGTTGAGTCAACACCAGCGTTCCTGATTCCTTCAGTGTGAATTTCAGCGTGTGGGTAGGAACAGATTGCTGCTTGAGTCCTACGAACCTCAGGTCTCTGAAATCTGACTCGATGAGGCGTTGAGTCGTTTATTAACGCCATTAATTTTCCTCCGTCTCCGACAGAAACGACTCGATGTTAAGGTCAAATCCAGGAAATAAAGGAGAAAAACAAGCTAAAGCTCACTATAAACCATCAATTATTACCCACAGGCCTAGAATTACACTCTACCATTCAAACGTTTGGGGTCACACAAGAAAACCACTGTTTTTAAACTAATTGCTAATGTTGCTAATGGAATTGCTAACTTGCTAACATGGTAAATGACTATTCTAGCTTTTGCTGCAATATCTACATAGGTGTATAGAGGCTCCAGTGTTCTAATGGTACAATGTTTTTGCTCATAGCGTCAGAATTCGAATGGATAATTAGAAAACCCTTGATGCTAACATGTTAGCATAGCTGAAAACAGTTTAGCTGCTCAGAGAAGATAGAAAACTGAAGGAAAAAATATTATTTCAAATACAAAGTATTATTTCTAACCTTGTCAATGTCTTGACTATATTTTCTATTCATTTTACAACTCATGGTGGTGCTACACTAAACTACCGTAAATCCTCTAATATAGGCCCAGGCCTTTATTGGAACCAGGCCACAATTAGAGACAGGCCTCTATTTCTTTTTGAGCAAAACAGACTGTGAATATAATGAAGTAAAATAAGAATTTGTGTCTAATTGAACCTATAAAATATTAATTTATTGAAAAAGCTAGCATAGCATTATGGTTACATTAATTTATTAGAAATACGGTAATAAAAACACAGCAAATATAATGTCACAGTTCCATTTAGATAATTTATATTGTGGGATATAGCAATTTATAAGGCAAGAAACTAGAACTTTCCTTTAAGTTTGAGTTGACGTAAAATTGTGTTTTAGCCCCAAACTAACTACACTAAACTACCGTAAATTCTCTAATATAGGCCCAGGCCTTTATTGGAACCAGGCCACAATTAGAGACAGGCCTCTATTTCTTTTTGAGCAAAACAGACTGTGAATAAAATTAAGAAAAACTAGATTTTGTGTCTAATTGAACCTATAAAATATTCATTTAATGAAAAAGCTAGCATAGCATTATGTTTTTTTAATTTATTAGAAATATGGTAACAAAAACAGCAAATATAGTGTCACAGTTCCCAATAGATAATTTTAATTGTGGGATATAGCGATTTTTGAGGCAAGAAACTATAAAATATGTATATGTTTCCTTTAAGTTTGAGTTGATGTGGCTCAGGTTGTGTTTTAGCCCCAAACTAACTAAACTAAACTACTGTAAATCCTCTAATATCGGCCCAGGCCTTTATTGGAACTAGGCCACATAATGAAATAATGAAATAAAATAAGAATTAGTGTCCCATTAGATAATTTATATTGTGGGATACAGCAATTTATGAGGCAAAAAACTAAAGAAATAATTCTATGTTTCCTTAGAGTTTGAGTTGATGTGGTTCAGATTGTGTTTTAGCCCCAAACTAACTAAATTAAACTACCGTAAATTCTCTAATATAGGCCCAGGCCTTTGTTGGAACCAGGCCACAATTAGAGACTTTTTGAGCAAAACAGACTGTGAATATAATGAAGTAAAATATGTATTTGTGTCTAATTGAACCTATAAAATATTCATTTATGGAAAAGGCTAGCATAGCATTATGGTTTCGTTAATTTATTAGAAATACGGTAATAAAAACACAGCAAATATAATGTCACAGTTCCATTTAGATAATTTATATTATGGGATATATCAATTTATGAGGCAAGAAACTAAAGAAATAATTATATGTTACCTTTAAGTTTGAGTTGATGTGGTTCAGGTTGTGTTTTAGCCCCAAACGAACTAAATTAAACTACCGTAAATCCTCTAATATAGGAGGCCCAGGCCTTTATGGGCAAATATAGTGTCACAGTTCCCATTAGATGATTTATATTATGGGATATAGCAATTTATAAGGCAATAAACTATAACTTTCCTTTAAGTTTGAGTTGACGTAGTTAAAATTGTGTTTTAGCCCCAAACAAACTAAACGAAACTACCGTAAATCCTCTAATATAGGCCCAGGCTTTTATTGGAACAAGGCCACAATAACACAAAAACGCAGCAAATATAGCGCCACAGTTCCCAGTAGATAACTTATATTATGGGATATATCCATTTTAACTGAGGGGTAGTGGTAATAAAATGATTCTGCTAATAATAATAATGTGATCATCTCTTTTTGTATTTCCAGGAGGGGCTGGTTCCCTTCATCGTACTGCCGAGCGCTTTCCGAGCCGCTCGCGAATAACAACAGGTAAGGAGACTCCATGTTAAACACACACACACACACACACACACACACAGCAGGGTTCGTGTTACAGCCAGCTGTATTGTTGGCTCAGCTTCCTCTGGTTACTCCTGTCAGAGAAACCCTCTCTAATGGGATCTAAGGCTGTTCCTCAACCTTTGATTCCTATTGTCCCACATTCAACCCCCAGTCCTCACTCGACCCTTTCACAATAAAATCCATTTACTCTGGATCCATAGACGCTTCGTGTACATTCCCAACGTCTCATTAAAATGCCGAATCGACGAGCCGCCCCGGCAGAATATCAGGAAACAGGATGTAGAGAGACAGAAGTTCACAGAGTCGACTCCGGGCTTCACTTCAAAGAGGCTAATCCCTGTCGGATTCATTTATTAGATGTTAATGTGCTGAACCTCCCACAGAGAAGCTGCCAAACAACCAGTCACACAGTTTAAAGTGCAACCAGCGCTGGGGGGAACCAACAAAACACACAAACACAGGTACATCCTGGTACCAGGTCTTTATGGGGACCTTTATCTGAACCCTCTGTTAGTCGATGTGCTGTGAAAATAGCAAAGATCCAACTCTTGAAGATTAAAAAACACCAGAACAGCCTCATGTAACGGCTACAGGCTAAAAGCTAGTGGCGAGTTAGCATTCTAGCTTTTTCATCGTTTCATAAGTCAATAAATAAATAGTGCTGTAATAGAGCTACTGGCTAAAAGCTAGTGGCGAGTTAGCATTTTAGCTTATTCCTCATCTCAGAAGTCAATAAATAAATAGTCCTGTAATAGAGCTACAGGCTAAAAGCTAGTGATAAGTTAGCATTTTAGCTTTTTTCTTGTTTCAAAAGTCAATAAATGAATAGTCCTGTAATAGAGCTACAGGCTAGCTAGCCAGTGGTGAGTTAGCACTTTAGCTTGTTTTATAAGTCAATAAATAAATAGTCCTATAATAGAGCTACAGGCTAAAATCTAGTGATAAGTTAGCATTTTAGCTTTTTCCTCATCTCAGAAGTCAATAAATAGTGCTGTAATAGAGCTACAGGCTAAAAGCTAGTGGCGAGTTAGCATTTTAGCTTTTTCCTTGTTTCATAAGTCAATAAATAAATAGTCTTGTAATAGAGCTACAGGCTAGCTAGCCAGTGGTGAGTTAGCACTTTAGCTTGTTTTATAAGTCAATAAATAAATAGTCCTGTAATAGAGCTACAGGCTAAAAGCTAGTGAAGAGTTAGCACTTTAGCTTATTCCTCATCTCAGAAGTCAATAAATAAATAGTCCTGTAATAGAGCTACAGGCTAAAAGCTAGTCATGAGTTAGCATTTTAGCTTTTTCATCGTTTCATAAGTCAATAAATAAATAGTCCTGTAATAGAGCTACAGGCTAAAAGCTAGTCATGAGTTAGCATTTTAGCTTTGTCATTGTTTCATAAGTCAATAAATAAATAGTCCTGTAATAGAGCTACAGGCTAAAAGCTAGTGATAAGTTAGCATTTTAGCTTTTTCCTTGTTTCAGAAGTCAATAAATGAATAGTCCTGTAATAGAGCTACAGGCTAAAAGCTAGTGATAAGTTAGCATTTTAGCTTTTTCCTCATCTCAGAAGTCAATAAATAGTGCTGTAATAGAGCTACAGGCTAAAAGCTAGTGGCGAGTTAGCATTTTAGCTTTTTCCTTGTTTCATAAGTCAATAAATAAATAGTCTTGTGATAGAGCTACAGGCTAGCTAGCCAGTGATGAGTTAGCACTTTAGCTTGTTTCATAAGTCAATAAATAAATAGTCCTATAATAGAGCTATGGGCTAAAAGCTAGTGATGAGTTAGCATTTTAGCTTTTTTCTTGTTTCATAAATCAATAAATAAATAGTCCTGTAATAGAGCTACAGGCTAAAAGCTAGTGGTGAGTTAGCATTTTACCAACACCAATAATTAAACCCCAGTAAACACCAATAAGTGTCCAGGGCTATGACCAGAAAGTCCCTCCTCATGTAATTTGACGTTTTATTCGATCCTTCAGTGCATCGGGGGCTCCGTATCGCAGCAGGAGTGTGGTGAACCTCCATCATCAGGACACGGAGACGGACGAGGCCACCATGGTGCTGCCGCCGGCCGACTACTGCAGCGGCATCAAGAAGAGCAACTCGTCCTCTGGAGCCGCCGCCACCAACAACCACCACCATTATAACCAGCACAACCACCAAAACCAGCAGCAACAACAACAACACTCCCCAACACCGTCTGCTGCCTCCTCCTCATCCTCCGACCACAACACGGTCAGATTTTATTCTCATTTATTCTAATTCTATCTCTACAACCACAAAGGTCATTGGACCTGGTATCAAAAGAAAGAGGTCGCCCCCATGTGGGCCAACTATTGAAAAACTGTGCTAAAGTGCCCCCTAGCAGTGAAAAACATGTATTAAAGTGCCCTCTAGGAGCCAAGAAGTGTGCTAAAGAGCCAAGACATGTGCTATAGCTCCCTCTAAAAGCCAAAAGATGTGCCTAAGTGCCCTCTAGGAGCAAAAATATGTGCTAAAGTGCCCTCTAGGAGCCAAAACATGTTCTAAAGTGCCCTCTAGGGGCCAGAATGTGTGCTAAAATATCCTCTAGGAGCCAAAACATGTGCCATCAAAGAGCCAAACCATGTGCTAAAGTGCCCTCTATGAGTAAAAATGTTTGCTAAAGTGCCCGAGCTGAGCCAAAACGTGTTCTAAAGTGCCCTCTAGGAGCCTAAACACGTGATAAAGTGCCCTCAAGGGGTCAAAACATGTGCTAAAGTTCCATCAAGGAGCCAAAACGTGTGCTAAAGTGCCCTCTATGAGTAAAAACATGTGCTAAAGTGCCCTCTAGGAGTAAAAAGTGTTCTAAAGTGCCCTGTAGGAGCCTAAACGCATGATAAAGTACCCTCAAGGAGCCAAAACATGTGCTAAAGTGCCCTCTAGGAACAAAAATGTGAGCTCTAGTACCCTCAAAGAGACAGAACATGTGCTAAAGTGCCCTCTAGGAACAAAAATGTGAGCTCTAGTACCCTCAAAGAGACAGAACATGTGCTAAAGTGCCCTCTAGGAACCAAAACATGTGCCTAAGTGCCTTCTAGGAGCCAAAAAGTGTGCTAAAGTGCCCTCAAGTAGCCAAAACATATCCTAAAGTGCCCTCAAGGAGGCAAAATGTTTGCTAAAGTGCCCTCTAGAAACAAAAATGTGAGCTGTAGTACCCTCAAAGAGCCAAAAAGTGTGCGAAAATGCCGTCTAGGAGCCTAAACATGTGCTAAAGTGCCCCCTCTGAGCCAAAAAGTGTTCTAAAGTGCCCTCTAGGAACCAAAACATGTGTTAAAATGCCCTCTAGGACTAAAAATGTGTGCTAAAGTGCCCTCTAGGAGCCTAAACATATTTTTCTGGATGTTTTCACACTTTTTCTTGCAGGAAAATGCATGAAAAATACAAAATATCATCAGTTTTGCACCAACACAAAGGTTCCATAAGGTAGAAAGTGAGATTTTAATATATTTTGGATTATGGGAAAGTCTCAGTGTTCAATCAATATTCTTTCATGGTTCAAAACTTTAAATCCACAGAGAAACAGAAACGGAGCCTTAAAGCCTTAATAAGAAGCTTTAGTCAGGAGATGTACAACTATACAGATGATTTTTGATGTTTGTGACATCACAACTTCACATAAAACACAGAAAAAGTGTAAAATATGGTACATTTAATGGGAAAAATCACCTGTAAGTCGTTAAATAAGCAACTAAACTTGTGTAAAACCTCTTTAAACACAAACATGTGAACAGGAAACCATAGAAATCCAGTTTTTTAGTTCTTAAAACCACAGATATTCACATAAGACTCAGATAAAGTGTAAAATAGTCCAATTTAGTCCATTATTGAGTAGAATTATTACAGATAATTTAGCTTATTTCCTGTTTTGTGTCAATTTGGACAAAAAAAGACTAAATTGACTGAACACTTGATTTAAACTCCATTATCTGCCAGTGGAATATGATAATTCTACTTATTATTGGACTAATTGCAACAAAAACAAGATGATTTCACCTGTTTTTTAAACATGACGCCTCCATCCTGACTCTGCTACATTTATTATATCATATATTCTTGTCTCCTGCTGCACTTTCACTATTTGCATCCATGCAAATCATCGTCCAGGCTCATGTAAATGGGTACGCGTCCCCCTGGTGGTACATGGAGGTACTGCAGGGGGTACATGTCCCCCTGGTGGTACATGGAGGTACTGCAGGGGGTACACGTCCCCCTGGTGGTACATGGAGGTACTGCAGGGGGTACACGTCCCCCTGGTGGTACATGGAGGTACTGCAGGGGGTACACGTCCCCCTGGTGGTACATGGAGGTACTGCAGGGGGTACACGTCCCCCTGGTGGTACGTGGAGGTACTGCAGGGGGTACACGTCCCCCTGGTGGTACGTGGAGGTACTGCAGGGGGTACACGTCCCCCTGGTGGTACATGGAGGTACTGCAGGGGGTACACGTCCCCCTGGTGGTACGTGGAGGTACTGCAGGGGGTACGTGAAGCTTTTATTAGATTCAGTATTTAATTTTATTATCCTAAAAAAAAAACGGACCCCCCTCCCCCGACTAAGTTGGTTTGACCCATTAATCCATCGTCACTCGCCTCCTAAAGTGCCAAGACATGTGGTAAAGTTCCGGGTTTAAGTTTAAGTTCTAGTACCCTCAAAGAACCAAAACGTGTGCTAAAATGTGTAGATTTTTTATAGACTTTATAGAATTTATAGATTCTGCAACTTTTACAGAGCAAGAACGAGTTAAATCGAGTCGTTTTAGTGCATTTATGCTCTTCACTTTATCTTGAACGTGTTTATTATTTATTTTTTGTACCTTTGTATTTAAATATATAAATTCAGTGGATTCAGGCTCCTCCTGGTTCCTGATCTTTGACCCAGATACACGTTAGCGGTCAGAAAGCAGAGCTACGCTACACGATTTATTATTTACAGCTAATTTGGGCCGAAGCCACAGGGTGATTAGCGTGTGTGTGTGTGTGTGTGTGTGTGTGTGTGTGTGTGTGTGTGTGTGTGTGTGACTGGAATTCCACCCTGGTTGAACCCGACACCTCCTCCACTCTTTTGTTTTTTGTCGTTTTCTCCCGTCGTCGTTTTATCTCATCGATCCGTCTTCATTAAGACGTTTATCCTCGTTATTTAATAATTATCATTTCAACGTAAGGAGTTACACTACTACTGCATTACTATAACTATATAAATAGATTTATTATTATTATTTATTATCACCTCTGGTTGTGTTACATTCTTTTATCAACAGAATTTATTGGGAACATTAAACGTTTAAAACTTCTACTTATTTATTAGTTATTTATGGCTTGAATCTTTTAATTCTAGTTCTATAAAAACACAATTTCTGGATTATTTAGACTCTAAGAAATAATCAGATGAAACATCACAAGATACTGGAGGTCAAAGGTCATGTTTAAAGTTTATATAAAGTCACAAAAAGTCAAATCTGTTTTCAGTTTGTGGATAAAACTGACTGCAAATTTAATTCCTTCCATTAATTCTAGTCTCCTCCGTTTATTTCTAATGACCAAGAATGTACAAAAGCTGTAAAATAAATGAATAAAATGAATTAATGTTAATCTTTGTGGATAAAATCATTGACATTTATAATAAATTAACATGTGTTTCTGGTCAAATCTGACTGCAAAACATGTTTAATTTGATCAGATTCATCTAAAGAGGATTAATTTGTATTAATATTATTAATATTATCATATATAATAACATCTCTATATAACATCTCTATCTCTATATATAATAACAACCTGAAAAAACAATGCAATTAAAAATAAATGTAATTAAAACACATATAAATATAGACAAACCCCAGTGGTTGAGGTTGTAGCTTGTCTTTATATTATATTGTGCTGCAGCTAATTAACTCTGATAAACACACACACACACACACACACACACACAGGTGGAAGGTGGTGGTTTTAATTGTGGAATGTTCCGTCAACACCAGGAAAGAAATGTTCCCTCACTGGTTGTTTGTTGTTGAGGAACAGGTCACACACTGTCACACTCTGCTGATATATTTAGACTTTACAGGAAACACAGAGAAAGAGAGAAAGAGGAGATTAGGATCAACAGAAGAATGTTAGAGAGCTGAAGACGACAACACACACACACACCTGATACACACCTGAAACACACACACACACCTGAAACACATACCTGATACACACTTAAAACACACCTGATACACACTTAAAACACACCTGATACACACTTAAAACACACCTGAAACACATACCTGATACACACTTAAAACACACCTGATACACACTTAAAACACACCTGATACACACTTAAAACACACCTGATACACACTTAAAACACACCTGAAACACACCTGAAACACACACACACACCTGAAACACATACCTGATACACACTTAAAACACACCTGAATCACACTTAAAACACACCTGATACACACTTAAAACACACTTAAAACACACCTGATACACACTTAAAACACACCTGATACACACTTAAAACACACCTGATACACACTTAAAACACACCTGATACACACCTGATACACACCTGATACACACTTAAAACACACCTGAAACACACCTGATACACACCTGATACACACCTGAAACACACCTGATACACACTTGAAACACACCTGAAACACACCTGATACACACCTGATACACACTTAAAACACACCTGAAACACACCTGATACACACCTGATACACACCTGATACACACCTGAAACACACCTGATACACACTTGAAACACACCTGAAACACACCTGATACACACCTGATACACACCTGATACACACCTGAAACACATTTAAAACACACCTGAAACACACCTGATACACACCTGATACACACCTGATACACACCTGAAACACATTTAAAACACACCTGAAACACACCTGATACACACCTGAAACACACCTGATACACACCTGAAACACAACTGAAACACACCTGATACACACCTGAAACACACCTGATACACACCTGAAACACAACTGAAACACACCTGATACACACTTAAAACACACCTGATACACACCTGAAACACACCTGATACACACCTGAAACACACCTGATACACACTTAAAACACACCTGATACACACCTGAAACACACCTGATACACACTTAAAACACACCCGATACACACCTGAAACACACCTGATACACACTTAAAACACACCTGAAACACACCTGAAACACACCTGAAACACACCTGAAACACACCTGAAACACACCTGATACACACCTGAAACACACCTGATACACACCTGAAACACACCTGAAACACACCTGATACACACCTGAAACACACCTGAAACACACCTGATACACACCTGAAACACACCTGAAACACACCTGATACACACCTGAAACACACCTGAAACACACCTGATACACACCTGATACACACCTGATACACACCTAAAACACACCTGAAACACACCTGAAACACACCTGATACACACCTGATACACACCTAAAACACACCTGATACACACCTGAAACACACCTGTTCTACATTTATCTGACAGTGTTAAATACTTTTAAAATACTGATTTATTATCAAATATTTGAATATCATAATTATTCACTTTGTTTAGAAAAACCATCTATTTCAATAAAGTATTATTATAATTAAAGCTGAATCAATTAGACAATTAATCGATTAGTTTCCAGCTGTTAATTATTTACATATTTTGATTAAAGTCATTTTTAAGTCTTTAAAATAGTAAACTGATGACGTTTAAAGGTTGATCTGAGTCATTTTAAGAAGAATTATTATATTTATTTTCTTATATTGGTTAAATTAGTTCTTATTGATTTTATTCTAATCTCATAATTGACCAAAATCCAGATATTTTACTCTATATTGAATTAATTGAAGCAAATTCAAGATTTTTTTTCTAAATTAGACTTCATATTATTATTATTATATATAAATATTATATATATATGACCATTTATAATTGCACGTCACCTTAAACAGCATATTGTTTTAATGTGAATGTTATTTTCTACTGTTATATTTAATTCTACTCTTTATATTTTTATTCTAATGTCTGAGTCACACCTGAAATCCAGGATAAATTCCTTGTTTGTGCAAACAAACACACACACATACCTGCAATAAAAGGATAAATAAATATCATCTTTACCAGTTTGTAATGTAAACATCTGTAGATGGTAGTTAAGAACATGTGAAACTGGAAAATATCATCATCATCATCATCATCATCATCAGCAGCAGCAGCTTCTTTATCCTGTAGTGACGTCTAGTGGCTGAAACCAGAACTGCAGCCTGACTCATTTAAAACCACCAGGAAGCACTTTGATATACACACACACCCCTGATACACCCCTGATACACACTTAAAACACACCTGATACACACCTGATACACACCTGATACACACTTAAAACACACCTGATACACACCTGATACACACTTAAAACACACCTGATACACACCTGATATACACACACACCCCTGAAACACACCTGATACACACTTAAAACACACCTGATACACACTTAAAACACACCTGAAACACACCTGAAACACACCTGATACACACCTAAAACACAACAAAACTGCAAAGCTGATTTATTCAAATGAGGAATAAATTTACCACAAATGCTAAATATCACATATATATAACATCATAAATAGTTTTAAAGAAATGTTCCATATGATCTGTTTGATTTATTTAATATCCCTTAGAATCGTCCTTATAGGAGGAATTAGTCTGGCTTCTATTTAGATTTAGATTTTCTACATATTTATGTTGATTCTGGTTTAATCTTCACATGAAGCTCAATGAAAACAAGTTAAATCCTTAGATTTGGAAACTAATATTGATTTATAGTCCAGAAAATACGGTAAACAAATACAATATATAATAGATTTTACTTTAAATATGATGTGTTTGTTCCCCCTATTTACAACAAACACACCTGATACACACTTAAAACACACCTGATACACACCTGATACACACTTAAAACACACCTGATACACACCTGATACACACCTGAAACACACCTGATACACACCTGATACACACCTGAAACACACCTGATACACACCTGAAACACACCTGAAACACACCTGATACACACCTGATACACACCTGAAACACACCTGATACACACCTGATACACACCTGAAACACACCTGATACACACCTGAAACACACCTGAAACACACCTGATACACACCTGATACACACCTGAAACACACCTGAAACACACCTGATACACACCTGATACACACCTGATACACACCTGAAACACACCTGAAACACACCTGAAACACACCTGAAACACACCCGAAACACACCCGATACACACCCGATACACACCCGATACACACCCGATACACACCCGATACACACCTGAAACACACCTGATACACACCTGAAACACACACACATACACCTGATACACACTTAAAACACACCCGATACACACCTGAAACACACCTGAAACACACCTGATACACACCCGATACACACCTGAAACACACCCGATACACACCCGATACACACCCGATACACACCCGAAACACACCTGAAACACACCTGAAACACACCTGATACACACTTAAAACACACCTGATACACACCTGATACACACTTAAAACACACCTGATACACACCTGATACACACCTGATACACACTTAAAACACACCTGATACACACTTAAAACACACCTGATACACACCCGATACACACCTGAAACACACCCGATACACACCCGATACACACCCGATACACACCCGAAACACACCTGAAACACACCTGAAACACACCTGATACACACTTAAAACACACCTGATACACACCTGATACACACTTAAAACACACCCGATACACACTTAAAACACACCTGATACACACTTAAAACACACCTGATACACACTTAAAACACACCTGATACACACCCGATACACACCCGATACACACCCGAAACACACCTGAAACACACCTGATACACACCTGAAACACACCTGAAACACACCTGAAACACACCTGATACACACCTGAAACACACCTGAAACACACCTGATACACACCTGATACACACCTGAAAGACACCCGATACACACCTGAAACACACCTGAAACACACCCGATACACAACTGAAACACACCCGATACACACCTGAAACACACCCGATACACACCTGATACACACCTGAAACACACCTGATACACACCTGATACACACCTGATACACACCTGATACACACCCGATACACACCTGATACACACCTGATACACACCTGATACACACCTGAAACACACCTGATACACACCTGATACACACCTGATACACACCTGAAACACACCTGATACACACCCGATACACACCTGAAACACACCTGAAACACACCTGAAACACACCCGATACACACCCGATACACACCTGATACACACCTGATACACACCTGATACACACCTGAAACACACCTGATACACACCTGATACACACCCGATACACACCTGATACACACCTGATACACACCCGATACACACCTGATACACACCTGAAACACACCCGATACACACCCGATACACACCCGATACACACCTGAAACACACCCGATACACACCTGAAACACACCTGATACACACCTGAAACACACCTGAAACACACCTGAAACACACCCGAAACACACCCGATACACACCCGATACACACCTGATACACACCTGATACACACCTGAAACACACCTGACTATGTAAAAATCCTCCTTCTTAAAGACAACGACCAATAATATGCTTTAAAAAAGGCTACGAATAAAAGGAAGTAGTAGAATATATGTGTAATAGCAGTAATAATAGTAATAATAGTCTTTAATTAGAATAATAATTAGTGTTTTAAACCCTTAAAATCACATCTAAATAATTGTAGTTTGTGAACTGGAGGTTGTTTTAAGTGTCAAACAGATTAAAAAAATGCTGCTTCTTCTGCAGATGAATGTGAAGAAAACGTCACCTTCAGGTGTCAAACATCCATGGTTTAATTCTGATAAAACGAGTAAAAACAGCAGCTTTCAGCTTTAAAACAGCTGCAGGCTAAGCCCCGCCCCCTTTCTTTGACTTGCCCCGCCCCCTTTCTTTAACTCCAGGAGGGTCGACTCACACCTGCTTTTCTAGAAAGTTCAGATTCCATCGACTCCTGATGCTTTTCTTTCCCACGAAGACAGAAAAACATCAGAGGAACATTTATTAAAAACATCTATTTCAATAAAGTATTATTATTATAATTAAAGCGGAATTAATTAGACAATTAATCAATTAGTTTCCAGCTGTTAATTATTTGGATATTATTGATTTAATTCATTTTTAAGTCTTTTATAATAGTAAACTGATGATTAGACTGTTGATCTGGACAAAATCAGACATTTTAAGGTCGATTTAAATCATTTTTAAGAAGAATTATTATATATATTAACTTATTTTGGTTAAATTAGTTTTTAATCCTTTTATTTTAATCTCACAATTGAACGATTTGTCAATTAATTGATTAATTAAGTTATTTTTTATAGATTTTTTTATCTCTAAATTGACCAAAATCAAGATATTTTTTCATAAATTAAACTTTATTTTTCCACCTGTTTGGTCGATGATTGTGACTAAAGATTTGTCGATTAATTTATTAATCAATCAATAATTTTTTATAGATTTTTTGATTAAAAATTCAAGATAATTTAATTTAATTTAATAAATTAAATTTTTTAAATTTATTTTGTATTAATTGTACCAGAAATATTATTATATAATATATATATTATATTAAATTATTATAATTATATATTATATTAAATTAGTTTTTATTTTAATCTCAAAATTGAACGATTTGTCGATTAATTGATTAATTAATTGATCATTTTTCATAGATTTTTGTTTAAATCTCAAAATTCAGCAAAATCAAGATCATTTTAATTATTTAAATTTATAATTTTTATTTATTTTTCCACCTGACTAAAGATTTGTCGATTAATTGATTAATTAATAGATAATTTTTTATAGATTTTTTTAACAAAATCAAGATCATTTTATTTAATATTATATTAATTGTATTTTATTTGAATCTCGCAATTGAACGATTTGTCAATTAATTGATTAATTAAGTTATTTTTTATAGATTTTATTTTATAGAAATGACCAAAATCCAGATATTTTACTCTATATTGTATTAATTGAACCAAATTCAAGATGTATTTCATAAATTAATCTTCATTTTTCCACCTGTTTGGTTGCTGATTGTGACTAAAGCTTCAATAGTCAGTTTATTAATCGATTGATAATTGATTAATTGATTAGTCATTTTTTAATTAGAAAACATCAAAATTCTCTGGTTCCAGCTTCTCTTCTCTGATTATTTCCTGGTTTCTTTAGTCTCTATAATAATAAACTGATGATCTTTGGGTTGAAGCAAACGATTAATTAATTAATCATTTCAATAATTAACAGATTAATCAACTATCAAAGTCATTGTAGTTGCCTTTGATCTAATATTTGTATCTTTTTATCTCATATTGTGGATTTTATGTCACAATTTAGCCTTTTTATTACATATTTCCAATTCGTTACCTCATGTCTGTCGTTTTTCTTGTATTTTAATGCAAAATATTGATCAGTTGCAGCCTTTTAGATATTTTATTAGCTTTTATTGGAGCTAATAAAATATCTAATATTAGCTCCATGTTGACAAACTACAACAATAAAATGCTCTTATATGTATTTAATAGTAATAAAAAACAGATTCTAATTACTTTACATCCTTCATAGGTCTTTTCCTACTAGATTTATGTTAAATAAATTCATATTTAATGCTTTAATACAGTCAATAATTCATAGTACATACATATAGTTTCTATATTTACTCATTTACGTGCTGTAATTTCCTTTTAGGATGATAAATTAATGACGACGCTCATGTTTTTCCTTGTATTTTGTATTTTCTCCTCAGACAAAACAACCCAACGGCACCGCGAGGCCTCCACCTGCTTATCTGGCGTAAGTCCACCACAAACCGATACACCGATACACACCTGAAACACACCCGATACACACCCGATACACACCCGATACACACCTGATACACACCTGACTATGTAAAAATCCTCCTTCTTAAAGACAACGACCAATAATATGCTTTAAAAAAGGCTACGAATAAAAGGAAGTAGTAGAATATATGTGTAATAGAAGCAATAATAGTAATAATAGTCTTTAATTAGAATAATAATTAGTGTTTTAAACCCTTAAAATCACATCTAAATAATTGTAGTTTCATAGGTCTTTTCCTACTAGATTTATGTTAAATAAATTCAAAACAACCCAACGGCACCGCGAGGCCTCCACCTGCTTATCTGGCGTAAGTCCACCACAAACATGAACTAATGATGGGTTTTTCCTCATATCTGAGACATAAATCATGTTTTTTCCAATGAAGATAACTTTAAACTAACCATAAATCCACTTTATTCATTGGTAATATGGTAAATGACTGTTCTATATCCTTACTTACATTTAATATTTAGATATTTATTTATATAATTCATATAATGTGTAATAATCATCTAACTCATCCCATGTGCAACAATACTAAAGGTGTTTTTATTAGTTTTTGTATTATTTATCAATTTTCTCTATTAGTTTTGCTATTTATGGTGTTTTTTCTACACAATTCTCTCCTGTTTGTGTCTCTTAAGTGTTGTATATGATGTGATGGATGAATAAAGTCCTATTTAATCTAATTTAATCTAATATAATCTCATTTTTTTTATCTCTGATGTGTTTCTACAGAGGAGGGAACCCGTTCGCCACAGTCCGGCTACGTCCCACCGTCACCAACGACCGATCTGCACCCGTCATCTGATCCGTCCACATTTCCATTTTCCTTCTTCTTCTTCTTCTTCTTCTTCTTCAAACCCAGGACGTCCAGCTCCGTCCCTGCTTCCTCTGTCCAGCAGCTTCTCTTCTCATCTGGATGGAACCAGGACAGAACTTGCACTGAGGAGGGGGATTAAAACAAAAAAAAAATGCCATTTGAAGCTGGGAGAGAGCTGCAAAGTATTTTGGGGCCGTTATATTTTACAAACCAGATGCTCGTATATTTAAGAGATATAAATATATTTTCTATGTCTATTTCTGTCTTGTTTGTGGCGGTGATGATGTTCAAACGGCTGCATTTAAGAATGAGTCGGAGGAAATGTTGTGTTTATGCGGTTGATGTTGCTAGGTTGGTCGTCAGACTGTTAGAAATCCTTTCTGTTGCCATAGGACGGTAGAGGAATGTACTGTTGACAATTATCCACATTTCACCTTAAAGTCCTGCTGAAAACTCCGATTCAAATCATGTTGCCGCGAGCGGAGACCAGCGCAGCTGATCCAAAAATGGCACACAAGTGATCTTGATCTGTCAAACTGTTTCTTGTAGATATATATTTGTACCCTTTGTAGAGATGGAGACAGGACTTTGCCTTAATGACACATACATAACTACTGTAAAAAAATCTCCTGCATTCTTTAAATTGTGGACATGAGCTGTGACAATCACCTCATCTTCACATGCAGTGCAATTATTTCTGCTTAAGTGGATCCACGTGGCATTTTAATACACTTTCTTTGGTCTTTAACTCTCATTTACACCTTTAATAGAATTCAAGTTGCTGTATGAAAAATAAAGATTTATTTCTTCAATTTACTGTTGAATGTAATATTTTGTTTTCCTTCTTTAAACAGTTATAGTCTCAAAAACTACCCCCTAAAAAAGAGATACGGGTTCCTTAGATTTTGACCCTGCTTTTTTATAAATGTACAAGTTATAACAAAACAGAGTTTAACTTATATTCGCTAATATTACCCGAGTCTACGGTGTATTCGCTTTCTTTAATATTGCGTATTTTTTTTTTAAAAGTGTATTTTAATCACCGATTTCCGTAAACAACCTGCCCCGGAAGTGTAGTACCGGGTTCCGCCTGCGCCACAGTGAACGGTGAGTGGGGGCGCTGTGGTGCAGATGAAACTCGAAATTCGGCAGCCGAAGCAGAATTTTAAAGCGAAATTTGAAGCACATGCTCGGTAATAACACACGTTCGCCGAAAAATACGCAACTTTTAAGGAAACTAACACACCGTGGACTCGGATAACAACCGATACTTTACGGTAAGCGCTGTTTTATTTTACATGTAGGGAAAAGATATAGATATAGATATATCATATCTCATATTTGGGGCTGTTGCGTAGCGTTGAGACTGTAAACAGTAACTGTTTCTTCATTCTTTTTATGGTATTTTTACGTTGACATGAATTAATTGAAAAGTTATTTAATAGTTTTTATTATTTCAGTGAGGTCACGTGTCACCACAAAGTGTTTTTGTTGTTTTTGTGAACGCAAAACAAGTTAATAGACGTTAATTACTCTATTGGACATGTACCCGGAAGTGTTCTTTTTAAAAATGGTCCTACCTAGCAACAGTAACTAAGGGGGGCGGGACTTAGGAAGCGTCAATAATGTACAGCGTGTAGATTTTTATGTCCTTAAAGCTGCAATTAATTTAATTATTTTTTGATAGTCGATTAAGTTAACCTATCGATTATTTAATCAGTTAATTGATACGTTTAATTTAATAAAAAATTATATAAAATGCCAAAAAAATAAGATAAAAAATCTACGTGGTGTAAAATGTATAAAAGTATAAAAAGTACTTATTATGCAGCTTTAGAATCGTATATTATTATAGTATATTGTTTTTTTATTACCATCAAAACATGATTTTTGCCAACTTTGAGCCATTATTAGATATTTTGGGTAGATTATTAGTAATAATGTAATACTGCATTATATAAGTGTTGCATGTTTTGTTTAATTAATTAATTTAATTATTAAGGCTGCACCTGATCACTATTCTGATCTGAGTCGATTAATATATCAAATTGCATTGAAACACAAGAAAAAACGACAGATAGGAGTTAAAGAATTGAAAATATGAAATAAAAATGCTAAATTGTGACATAAAATCCACAATATGAGGGAAAAAAAGACAAAAATACATTGAAATGATTATTCAATTAGTGGTTTGGTTCATAAAATGATGTAAAATTTGCATTAAATTCAACCTAAAACATCTTTTTTTGTCCACAACCCAAAGATCATCAGTTTACTATTATAGAGACTAAAGAAACCAAAAAATAATTAATTTTAGAAGCTGGAACCAGAGAATTTGGACATTTTCTTTGTAAAAAAATGACTTGATTGATTATATAGATTATAGATAAGGATATAAATGAGGATTAATGTAATAGTTTATCAGAATAGTTGGTTATATATAGGTTCCCAACATTGTTACATTAAATATATCAACTATAGCCTTTAGTCTCCAGATAATCGTTAACATCTTTGTAACTTTTGGGATTAGAACAATGATTTCTCTTCACTTTTGCTTCTCCACTGGTGGATCTGGACCAAATTTACACATTTTTATTGTCCAGACCAACAGTCCACAACCCAAAGATCATCAGTTTATTATTATAGAGACTAAAGAAACTAAGAAATAATTAATTTTAGAAGCTGGAACCAGAGAATTTGGACGTTTTCTTCCAAAAAAAAATGACTCAACTCAATTAATCAATTATCAAAATAGTTGGAGACATTTTATATAGTTATAGCACTTTTTTACACCAATAAACAGCTCTAGTTTAGAGGGAAATAGCTCTATTTTTGTCAAGTCATGTGAAATAAGATGTTAACTTTAATATTTATTATTTTATCCATTGAGTCACATCTGCATCTGAAAGAAACTCGAGCTCCCGATAAGTGAAATATAAAGAAGCATCACATTGAAATACTCAAAGTATAATTACTTCAATTAAATTAGAGTAAATGTATAATAAAGAAACCAGAGAATAATCAGATTTGAGAAGCTGGAACCAGAGAATTTGGACATTTACTCCTTAATAATGCCTCAAATTACATTAATCTCAGGCCATTAAGCTCCAGTCGTTAATATTCATTATTAACCTGCAGATTTATATGGAGACGAATCAAATCAACCATGCAGCCAAACATGAGTAGCATTCATTTTTAATTACAGTAACTCATATATATATATATATAAAAAGTAAGAACCTCAATCATGAGAGCGTGCGTAGTGTGTTTTTTCTAAAGCAAGACCTTTTAAAATCCCTCCCACCCACTTATATATATATATTTATATATAGATCTTTTTCTTCTTTCTTCTGCCACGGACGATTCTATAAACGTTCACATCTTTGCTGCGATGGAAGACGAAGACGTGGAGACAAACGTAAGACATTCTCTGTTGATTGTCTGGCTGGGAGGAACAGGGCCGGGCGACTTGTCACACAATAGCCTACTAAGATAATAATAATAAAAAAAAAGAAAATCCAGAGATTATACACATTATTCAGAGGTTTCCTTCGGCTTTTTTTTCCGCGCTAGGCGTGCGTTCCGAGAAGGAAAAAAGTCCACATGAAGAGAAGAGTCCTCTTAAAAAGTCCGAAGTCAAAAAACAGTGATTGAGGTTGTAAAGTCAAAGGGCTTTTTTTTTTAGATTGTATGTACCTGAGGTCTGCATTGGCCCTGGAAAAAAAAACAAAAAGGAAAAAAAAGCACAACCTTAGCAGAATAATCATCGAACAAAACCGGTCAGTGCAAATATGGCCCCTAGAAATAATAATCAACAAAAAAATAGATATAATCAAGGTTTTTCCTGTCGGGCGGAATCCAGTCGTTTCAGCCGGTGACAGTTTTACATCCAAGGATCTTTACGCATCTTCTTAAACTGGTTGTTTGTGTTATTGCATGTGACACACTGAGAAAACAACAAAAATACAAAAAAACAGGGATGCGTGTAGCAGCCGCTAACGTAATAACTGTCCGATTAGGTAGTAAAAGTGCTGAAATGATAAGGAAATAACTTTTATATTGGCTGGTTGTTATGTTAATGGCCTGGTGGGGGAAAAATGCTAATTTATGTAAAATTTTTTGAAATTTTTTGTTAAATTTTTTGCAATAACTGACCTGAAAAATTGGATGGTTATTATGTTAATGGCCTGGTGGGGAAAAAAATGCAAAGATTTTTGTAAAATTTTGCAAATTTTGAAAAAATGTTTGTAAAATTTTTGCAAAACTGACCTGATAAATTGGATGGTTATTATGTTAATGGCCTGGTGGGGGAAAATGGAAATTTTTGTAAACTTCTTTGCAAATTTTTATAAAATTTTGCAAAAAAATTTTGTATCATTTTTTTGGAAATTTTTGTAAAGTTTTTGCAATAACTGGCCTGAAAAATTGGCTGGTTGCAAAATTTTGTAAAAATCTTTGCAAATTTTGTAAAAATGTTTTGCAAATTTTTGTAAAATTTTTGTAAAATTTTTGAAAGTTTTTTGCAATAACTGACCTGAAAATTGTCTGGTTATTATGTTAATGGCCTGGTGAGGGGAAAAAATGCAAACATTTTTGTAAAAATTTGCAAAAAATTCTGCAAATTTTGAAAAAATGTTTGTAAAATTTTTGCAAAACTGACCTGATAAATTGGATGGTTATTATGTTAATGGCCTGGTGGGGAAAAAAATGCAAATTTTTGCAAAATTTTTGTAAACTTCTTTGCAAATTTTTGTAAAATTTTTTGCAATAACTGACCTGATGAAATAGGTTATTACATTATTGGCAAAAAAGTTATTACCTTATTATTTCAGGATTTCTATTACATTTAAAAAAAAGAATAAATTCATCATGTTATCGGCTGCTCCTTAAAAAGCTAATATATCAGTGATTTATACAGGAGTACAATGGCACTAAACACAGTGTTAACCCCCCCAAAAAATCCAAAAAATGTAAGCAGTGTGCCAGCAAAGACAACAATTCTCGTTCTAATTATGGTTTTAAAAAAAAGATCCTCAGAAAACTGAGCTGAATATCTACAGAAGACTGGTGGAATCTGATGATCGCGTAGTGAAGGCACAAGAATTTATCCTATTCATTTTTTTTTAAAGACGTGCCTCTAATAGAACAAAAAAACCTCATGATTCATGTAATTTCATTCATTGAAAACAACAGAATGGCAACAGCGATGTGCAACATTAAGAGAAAACAGAACGAATGAAAGACGATAATTCTGAATTATGTTTGTTCAAAATAACAGAAGTAGGTTTAAAAACGTGAGTAAAGCCAAAGTCGTTATAATAAGTTTTATTTCGATGCACTGGGAACACTACATTTTATATCCTAAAGCAAAATGTGAAGAAAGAATGGTCAAGTTTTGAATTATTTTACAGAAAATTAAAAATATTAAATATTAGGTTGTTCTCTACAAACATATTTACTGTATAAAATGAAGAATCTTCAGGATTTACACTGGTATTTGATCAGCTTAATATTATCTTTTCTTCATTTTATGTAAAATAATTCAAGAATTGACAAAAAATTTTAAATTAAAAAATTATTCTAAGGATTTTGGCCTTTACTCACATTTTTTAAACACACAGCTGTTATATTAAACACATGTGTGTTCATGTCTGTACTACGTTGTGAGGACCAAAGATGTGAGGGCATTTGTAGTTGTGAGGACATTTTAAATGAAATTCTGACTCTTCACTCCTAGTGACCACTCTAGTGACAGATCTATTTACTGCACCATTCCAGCTTCCAGTGGAAGTGGTGGTCCTCATAAAGAACTCAAAAGATTGAGGTCCTCACAACGTGAGAAAGATGTGTATGTGTGTGTCTAAAGGACAGCAAGTGTGTGTGTGTGAGGTCTTTATGTAGCTGTGAGGACATTTTGCCCCGGGCCTCACAACTACAGTGGCAATGGTGGTCCTCACAGCGTAATAAAGACATATATATGTCTGTGTGTGTCTAAGGGATCGCAAGTGTGTGTTCTTGTCTTTATGTAGCTGTGAGGACATTTATAGTTGTGAGGACATTTTGCCCCAGTCCTCACAACTATATAAGTAAAACAATTAAATTTTTCTGACCTTTTAAATTCCAGCTACTGGTGGTCCTCACAAACCACTTAGATCAAGGTCCTCACAGCGTAATAAAGACCTATATGTGTGTGTGTGTGTGTCTAAGGGAGCGTGGGTGTGTGTTCTTGTCTTTATGTAGTTGTGAGGACGGAAGACCGAAGTTGTGAGGACATTTGTAGTTGTGAGGACATTTTGCCCCGGTCCTCACAACTATACAAGTAAAATAATTCCATTTTTTATTTTTGCACCATTCCAGCTTCAGCGGAAACGGCGTCCCTCACAAACCACCCAGAGATCGCGGTCCTCACGACATGATAAAGACAAGAACGTGTGTGTGTGTGTGTGTATAGGTGTGTGTGAGCCGCAGTTTGGTCCCTCTATCCGAAGGTGGCGCCACAGTTGGGACATCGTCTCTGACGCAGGGCGAAACAGAAGAGGAGACCCAGCGGGAAGCAGAAGATGGCACAAAGGATCCCCAGACAGGTGAAGTCGTCCTCCAGGACGCCCACTCTGGGAAAAACACAGAAATAGATTATTATTATTATTATTATTATTATTATTATTATTATTATTATTATTATTATTGTCTGGCTGATTTTTAAATGTTTTTTTATTAGTTCATTTTTACTTTCCTACAATTTATCAAATTGCTAAACTGCAAAACCACCATTTTTTTTCTTTATAAATCAATTAATACTTTTATAAATAGAATAATACTGACTTAATATACTTGGAAAAAATACTAAAAAATACTAGAAAATAATTAATATGATTCCCTCAGTAATTCTAATAATTAGCACTGAAAGAAAAATATTATTTAAGGGATACAAGAATAATTTAAATGATCAAATAGGACTGATTATTTCTGTTGTATTAATTAAGGCTAATTAAGTATAGAATATTGAAATTATTAATAGATTAGTCGTAAAGAAACCAGGAAATAATCAGAGAAGCTGGAACCAGAGAATTTAGACATTTTCTACTGAATAAATGACTCAAATCAATTAATCAATTATCAATCGATTAATAAGCTGCAGCTTTTATCACAATCAGCAACTAAACGGATGGAAAAATGATGACTAATTTATCATAAAATATCTTGAATTTGGTTCAATTAATTCAATATAAAGTCAAATATCTGGATTTAAGTCAATTATGGGATTAGAATAAAACGAATAAAAACTAATTTAACTCAATAGAAGATAATTTAAATAATAATTCTTCTTAAAAATGACTCAAATCAACCCCAAAGACCATCAGTTTACTATTATAGACTTAATTTCTTCTTAAAAATGACTTAAATGTATTGAAATAGATGTTTTTTTCTAACATAAAGTGAATAAGAACAGTGTTAATATTGAGATATTTAATGTAAAAACACTAATCTGTGACGTCACATTGATATTCGTCCGTTTTCCCACAGAAACGAGGCCGGAGGCAGAAAATAAAGAGGTAAAACTGTCAAAGCAGATCTTCTTCAACCTGTTCTAGTCGTATTTAAAGCAGCGAGGAGGCGTCGCCTGCTGCTTTTACAACACGTGTAAAAGTTGGATTCTCTCAGGAGAAAAAAGGGGGAAACTTCTTCTTCGTGACTAATACGTGAGGATGTAAAAATAAGCGACTGGTCGTCGTCGTCGTAGCATAAAGTGAATATTGTTGCTGCTGCAGCTTTAATCCAGTCTCATGACTGCAGCTTTAAAGCCACCGGAGGCTCATTCAGCCTCAGAGACACAGAAACACAAGAAAACACTGTGAATTATGGATTAACTCAGAAGAACCAACGCTTTTCTCTGCAGAAAACAGCAGTTTAATCACTATTAAAGCTGCTGTTTGCACAAATATGCCCATAAAACATCTATGTACATGATTCTGTATTTATTCTAGAGACTTAGATAATTAGATATAAACATGTTGAGGTTGAAACTCATAATAATGTCAATAAAGTGACTTATTCTCATCATATAAGAGGAAAAAGCTGTGTAATTAATATTTAGATTTTTATTTTAAGTATAAAATGTCATAGATTTAAAGGCTTATTGGATTAAATGGGTTCAAATAATAATTTATAAATAATAAATCATTTTAATTTTTGAATGTAAAGTTTTTATTCCTTAGAATAAAATGGGAATTTAACAGATTTCATAGATTTAAGAAGATCTAACATGATTCTAGAATTTAATTTATATTAGTGAATATTTTATAGGGATTTAGGCTCAATTTCACAACTTATACTTTAATAATAATTTGATTTATTATAGAAAAAAAAAAGTAAAAAAAAAAATTAAATAAGTCAAAATTATAAGAAAAGAAATGAGAAAAAAGTACAAAAAAATTATGAAAAAAGTAAAAATATTTATATTTATAAAAATGCATGGTATAAATAAAATATTATGAAAAATAATTAAATAATATAAATAATAATAATTTAAATAATAATTAAAACATTAAAAGTAAAAAATAAAAAATGTTAATGAAATATAAATAAATACAAAAAAGAAAAAAAACAAAATAATTCAAATTTAAAACTAAATATTTAAAACAAGAGAAAATAAATTCTGAATATATATAATAATATAATAATACTATAATATATCATAGATATAACTTGGTTATATATATATAACATGGTTACGTTTAACAATAAATTATTTTTTTTAAGTTGAGGATAAAGTTGAATGAGGAATTTTCCAGAATATGAGTCACATAATCAAACCAGAATTAATATTAATATAAACTTTTAATTAAATTATTAATGAATAACAGACTGTTTCACTGACAAACTGAATAAACTGGATTAACCTGTATATTAAATGAATACCTGTAGCTTCATTATGATATATTTATTTATTCATTATGATATAAATATTTATTATGATATTTATTACTGTGTTTGTGGAGCAAAGGTAAAGTCTCAGCTGCTGACTCAGCGTTTTTAGGATTAAACTGATCAAACTGCTGCTTTTTCATTTTCTACTAAACATGAATCATCAATAAACCACAAATAAACATTTCTACTGATCAACTATTTCATGTTTACCTATTTAAAGTTTAACTATTTCAAGTTTAAATTAAATATTCTAACTTAATTTTAATATAAAGTCACATTCAGCCTTTTTTCTGCTGCTCGTCATTAAGAATTATCAATAATCATCATTATAGAATCATAAAATATCAATATATATTCTAGTTATATCAGCCGCCTGCATTTATATATTAAAAGTAGTTCATTGAAGATAAAATTACACCCAAATATTTCAAATAAAATCATCAATAATCATCTATATTGATCAATATAAACACATCTTTTTAATATTTTTCAATAAAATGAGAATATTGATGCAAACAGACAAATCGAGTTTAATATAAAATGGTCATAATCTGCTTTTTACACCCGGTCGTTGTTAAAAATGATCAATAATCATTATTATAGATTGATATGAAATATTTAATATCGATATATCTTCAGGTTCTATGGCAGACTCTACATTTATGCATTAAAAGTAGATATTTTAAAGAAATAATTATCAATATATTACATTTTTAATCAATATCTAAAATCTTTGAATCAATAAAAATAAGAATATTGATTTTTTCTCCTGGTCAGAGGTCAAACAGCAGGTCATTAAATATTTAGAAGGAAATCATCAATTATTCTATTGATATTGATCAATAAAAACTAGTTTTTATTATTTTTTAATATCATCCAGCCTGTATTGAGCCGTAACCATGGTAACTTGCACTAAATTAAAAGTCTAAATAATTAGGAATAATTAAATTAATTATAAAAACCCATATTTTTCCCATAGTGAAAATTTGAAAAGTGAATTTCTATCTCAGTGTGTTACCAAATACATAATTAACCAGCTGAACCTCCAGTTCCAGTAAAAGCTGCTAGATTTTCCTCTCACAGGGTAAATTATTCAACATTATTCATCTCGGTTCCTTCACTTCCTGGAAAAAGATGTTTCAGTATTGAAGAATCTCAGCTCAGCGGAGTTTTAACGTCTTCTACAATGTCGTCAGTGTCTTCAACAACGTCTTCAACGACTTCTCCAACTCCAAAATCTCAGCTCAGCAGAGTTTTAACGTCTTCAACAACGTCTTCTACAACATCGTCTTCTACGTCTTTAACGTCTTCAACGACGTCTTCTACGACGTCTTCTACGATGTCTTCTACGTCTTCAACGACGTCTTCTACGATGTCTTCTACGATGTCTTCTACGTCTTCAACGACGTCTTCTACGTCTTCAACGACGTCTTCTACGACGTCTTCTACGTCTTTAACGACGTCTTCAACGACGTCTTCTATGTCTTTAACGTCTTCAACGACGTCTTCAACGACGTCTTCTACGACGTCTTCTATGTCTTTAACGTCTTCAACGACGTCTTCTACAACGTCTTCTATGTCTACAACGTCTTCTACAACGTCTTCTATGTCTTTAACGTCTTCAACAACGTCTTCTACAACGTCTTCTATGTCTTTAACGTCTTCAACGACGTCTTCTACAACGTCTTCTATGTCTTTAACGTCTTCAACGACGTCTTCTACAACGTCTTCTATGTCTTTAACGTCTTCAACGACGTCTTCTACAACGTCTTCTACTACGTCTTTAACAACGTCTTCAACAACATTTTTAACGTCTTCAACAACGTCTTCAACAACGTCTTCTACAACGTCTTCTACAACGTCTTCTACAACGTCTTCTACTACGTCTTCTACAACGTCTTCTACAACGTCTTCTACAACGTCTTCTATGTCTTAATCGTCTTCAACAACGTCTTCTACTACGTCTTCTACAACGTCTTCTACAACGTCTTCTACTACGTCTTCTACAACGTCTTCTACAACGTCTTCTATGTCTTAATCGTCTTCAACAACGTCTTCAACAACGTCTTCAACAACGTCTTCTACAACGTCTTCTATGTCTTAATCGTCTTCAACAACGTCTTCAACAACGTCTTCTACAACGTCTTCTACAACGTCTTCTATGTCTTAATCGTCTTCAACAACGTCTTCAACAACGTCTTCAACAACGTCTTCAACAACGTCTTCTACAACGTCTTCTACAACGTCTTCTACAACGTCTTCTATGTCTTAATCGTCTTCAACAACGTCTTCAACGACGTCTTCTACGTCTTCAACAACGTCTTCTATGTCTTTAACGTCTTCAACAACATCTTCAACAGCGTCTTTAACAACTTCTTTAACAACGTCTTCTACGACATCTTCAAGGTCTTCTACGTCTTCTACAACGTCTTCTATATCTTTAACGTGTTCAACAAGGTCTTCTACAACAGCAACAACGTCTTTAACGTCTTCAACAATGTCTTCTACTACGTCTTTAACGTCTTCTACGTCTTTCTAACATCTAAGTATTTAACAACGTCTTCTACATCTACTACAACATCTTTAACATCTTCAACGTCATCAACAACGTCATCAACAACATCTTTAACATCTTCAACGTCTTCAACAACGTCATCAACAACGTCATCAACAACATCTTTAACATCTTCAACGTCTTCAACAACGTCATCAACAACGTCTTCAACAACATCTTTAACATCTTTAACATCTTCTACAACATCTTCAACCCTTCAACACGTCACATGTCTAAGGCTCAAATCAGCTGACTTACAGGATGTTGACTCAATCACACACTCTCACACACACACTCTCACACACACACTCTCACACACACACAGGAAAACTTCTTCTTTTTGCATTTATTACAAAACTGAAAGTGACCACAGCTTAACATGGGGGGGTAGGGGTCACAGCGTTACCACGACAACACACACACACACACACACACACATATATATGGGCAGAAAGCTGAAAACACAGCGATTATAAGGATATAGACGTAGAAACGGATGATACGGGCCTCGACAGGATCTAAAGCTCAGAAACAGGCTTAGTCACAGCAGCAGAAACACATGTTCAACACGTGATGAACTGACCTCAGAAAAAAAAACATCAGTGACACGAAAAAAACACGAAAAACTGAACTGAAAATACTGTTAATCAAGTACAGTTTTAAGGTTCTTGGGTATTTCCATGTAGTTCTGCTTTATACGTCAATTCTCTGCGTTTCAGAGGGAAAATGGCTCCACATTAATAAACTACAACATTAAAATACTCCCACATGTATTTAGTAGCATAATATACTATATTAATATTAGACAATTAGTTGATTAATCAATTTATTACATTAATAACCGACTATTTTGATAATTGATTAATCAATTTGAGTAAATTTAAGGTTGAATCTTTAAGGCTAACTTTAAGGAATCTTTGAAACTTCAGTAAAGGATCAGAGATTCATGTGACAGTTGCGACCTTTGACCTCTTTGCCTGTTTCTCAGTGACCTTTGTTACTGACCTGCAGGCAGGACATCCGCCCACCACCACTACAGACGGCTGGATGATGGTGTAGGTTCCTCCGTACGGCTGCTGGGAAACAGCTGGAGGCATCTGGGCCGAGGGGTAACCTGGAGGAGAAGACAGGAAATAACAGGAAATAACAGTAAATAACAACAGTAAATAACACAGTTTCTGAAGGGTGGGGCTGTAAAGGAAAAAAAATGGACCATATATATGTGTTTTAGCTTCTAAGAGGGCACTTTAGCACATGTTCTGGCTCATAGAGGGCACTTTAGCATGCATTTTGTCTTCTTGAAGACACTTTAGCAAACATTTTGGCTGCCGTGAGGGCACTGTAGCACACGTTTTGGCTTCTATGTAGCACTTGAGCAAAGGTTTTGGCTCCATAAAGGGCACTTTAGCCATTTTGGCTGCCGTGAGGGCACTTTAGCAAATATTTTGGCTCCTAGAGGGAAATTTAATACACACTTTAGCTCCTAGGGGGCACTTTAATGTGCTATTTAGCTTCCAAAAGGTCACTTTGCCACACATTTCTTCTAGAAAGCACTTTAGCACACGTTTTAGCTCCTATATGGCACTTTTTGGCTCCTATAAAGTACACATTTTGGCTAAATGCACATTTTGGCAATTTTATCACAGGTTTTGGCTACTAGAGGGCATTTAAGCACATGTTTTGGCTGCCATGAGGGCACTTTAGCACACGTTTTGGCTCCTAGGTAGCACTTGAGCAAAGGTTTTGGCTCCTAAAGGGCACTTTAGGACACATTTTGGCTGCTAGACGGCACTTTAGTACATGTTTTGGCTCCTATAAAAGTACAGATTTTGGCTAAATGCACATTTTGGCAGTTTATCACAGGTTGTGGCTAGTAGAGGGCACTTAAGCACATGTTTTGGCTGCCATGAGGGCACTTTAGCGCACATTTTGGCTCCTACAGGCATATTTTGGCTCCTATTGGGGACTTTAGCACATGCTTTAGCTTCTGGGGGGCACTTTAGCACACATTTTGTCTCCTTTAGGGCACTTTATCACAGGGTATGGCTACTAGAAGGCACTTAAGCACATGTTTTGGCTCCTACAGGGCATGTTTTGACTTCTATGGGGCATTTGGCACACGTTATGGCTCATATAAAAGGTACATTTTGGCTCCCATAGGACACTTTAGCACAAGTTTTAGCTCCTAGAGGGCACTTTAGCGCACATTATTGCTGCTAGATGGCACTTTGGTACATGTTTTGGCTCCTATAAAGCACTATAACACACATTTTGGCTCCTATACGACACTTTATCAGAGGTTTTGGCTACTAGAGGGCACTTTAGCACATGTTTTGGCTTATGTAGGACATATAGCACACATTTTGGCACCTACAGGGCATATTTTGGCTCCTATAGGGTACTTTAGCACATGCTTTAGCTCCTGGAGGGAACTTTAGCACATGCTTTAGCTCCTGGAGGGCACTTTAGCACATGTTTTGGCTCACAGAGGCCACTTTAGCACATGCTTTAGCTTCTGGAGGGCACTTTAGCACACATTTTGGCTTCTAGACAGCACTTTAGTACATGTTTTAGCTCCTATATGGCACTTTATCACAGGGTATGGCTACTAGAGTGCACTTAAGCACAAGTTTTGGCTGCCATGAGGGCACTTTAGCACATGTTTTGGCTGCTAGACAGCACTTTAGTACATGTTTTGGCTCCTATATGGCAATTTATCAGAGGTTTTGGCTACTAGAGGATATTTTAGCACATGTTTTGGCTCATATAGGGCACTTTAGCACATGCTTTAGCTTCTGGGGGGCACTTTAGCACACATTTTGGCTACTTGAGGTCACTTTAGCACACATTTTGGCTACTTGAGGTCACTTTAGCACACATTTTGGCTGCCATGAGGTCACTTTAGCACACATTTTGGCTTATATAGGGCATGTTTTGGCTCCTACAGAGCATTTTAGAAGTTTTGGGCGCTTTAACACACATTTGTCAAGAACTGGGCCAGGAGACCACCCCCTCTTTCCCCCCCATCAGTTTTTAACACTAATCGAGGAGCTCACACGTCACTTGTCCACTTGTAGCAGCAGGAATACCAGCGGCTGCTTCTCAGCTTCAGAGTAAAACTCAGCGGTGACGCACGGCCACAATCAGCAGCTGTGAACAGGTTCAGCAGCAGCAGATAGCGGCGAAGTGGACGTTCAAGAACACAACGTTCCTGTAAAACTTTATTAAACTAAACCCAGAGTGACGAGAAATCAATCAACGTTCTAAAAGCCTCATTCAGGACAGGGGGGTTTATTAGAAGTTAAACAGCTCTGGGATCAGGGTTATTGACTTGTTCATGTGTGTGTCACAGGGTGAACTTTGACCCCTGTGAACAGTCCTCGTCAAGCCTTTTTTTATTTTTTTTTCCTGATAAATAAACTGCTATCGGCCACGTGTTGAAACCTGCTCTGATTACAACACGGCGGCAGGTTTCACTTCAGTCAGAGACGAGTCGCAGCAAACAGGAAATTATAAAAATAAAAAAAACGCTGCTCGTTTTCAGGAAAACAAAACTTGAAGATTGAGAAGAAGCAGAAGGAAATTAACCAGGCTATATATAAATATATAAATATAAATAAAAATAAAGGAGAATAATTTATTTTCACTATAATTCCACAATAACAGAATGTACCACCATTTATATAGACGACTGATATAATTTAAAATAAATAAATAGGATAATATCAAAAATTCCATGTGGTGTAATTAAAAAAATAATAAAAAATAAAATAAAAAATGTATTTATTCATTTATTTTTTAAATGCCATCAACCAGTTTTATATTCTGGGTAGATTAAATATTTAAAATTTATAATCCTGCTTTTTTGGGTCAAAACATCTAAAATGTCCATGTAGTTTTTGTTGAAAAATCTGTATTTTGCCAAACATTATTTTATTTAGTCGTATTTTTCCTATTATATTATTTTCTATTTATACATAAATGTATTAAATTTCTAATTTTACTTCCCTTTTTTTATATATTGAGGTAATAATTAAATAAAATTAATAGGAAAATTATAAATTTATTTCATGAAATAGACACTTATATTTTTTATACTTTATATTTTTTCTATTCGTGGTTTTATAGTTTTTTGTGAGTTAAAGTGAAAAACTAATGGACTCGAACATCTGCGCATGCGCAACAAGCAGCATCAGATATGAAACTCATCTTCCTGCATATTTTATACTTTGAACATTTCATTTTTTTTTTTTATTTGTAATTTAATTTGTAGTTTCCGTAAATCGTGCAGCAGTGACGCCTCTCCGCCCGCTCCGGTACTGGTATTTATTTATTTATTTCAGCGGAGGGACCCGCAGGTCGTTACCGGAGTTGTGCGTTACTTGCCTTGGCCGTTTGGGTAGTAGGGCGGCGGGGCCGGGGCGGGGATGGCTCCATAGCTGTGCTGCGGCGGCTGCGGGTGCTGCGGCGGCTGCGGGCCGTACTCGTAAGCCGCGGGGACGGCGTTGTAGGCGGGAGGTCTGTCCTGGAGCAGAGGTTTGCTGTCCACCATCTCCTCTGCGCACGTCTTTACGCGTCCTCCCTCAAGTTCTCTCCGGTTCTGGTTCCGCTTCTTCTCTCAACTTGACGCGCGGCGACGCGAACGCACTCCGCCACCGCACCGCCGCGGTCCGACGTCGCTTTTACGCGCGGAAAACAACGAAAAGAAAGAAAAGACGCTGCGCAAAAAGGAAACTTCGTCCCTCTCCATGCGCCAACTTTGTTCCCCCGGCGGCGCAACAACCCAAATATTTACCGAATGTGCGCCTGGAACGCGGGGACGGTGGCGTCGGGCCGCGGCCGGTTAACTTAACTCCATCCCCCCTGGCGGCGGCTGGTCCGGTCAGGCGGCGGCGCGGCGGCTTTTAGGACTCAGAAAGGCTTTTTCCTGTCTTTCTTTTCTTTCTGGATTGTCACAAGAGAAGAATCATGTGATGCGCTGCTGTAGCGCCGCTGCGCAGAGGAGCGAGGAGCGAGGAAGGCTTCTTAAAGAGACAGGACACCAAAATAAAACTGCTGCTGTTACTGCTGCTGCTGCTGCTGCTGCTATTACTGCTGCTGCTGCTGCTGCTACTGCTGCTGCTGCTGCTGCTGCTACTGCTGCTGTTGCTGCTGCTGCTGCTGCTGCTGCTGCTGCTGCTACTGCTGCTGCTGCTGCTGCTGCTGCTACTGCTATTACTGCTGCTGCTGCTGCTGCTGCTATTACTGCTGCTGCTGCTGCTGCTGCTGCTGCTGCTGCTGCTGCTGCTGCTGCTATTACTGCTGCTGCTGCTATTACTGCTGCTGCTGCTATTACTGCTGCTGCTGCTGCTGCTGCTATTACTGCTGCTGCTGCTGCTGCTGCTGCTGCTGCTGCTGCTGCTGCTGCTATTACTGCTGCTGATATTACTGCTGCTATTACTGCTGCTATTACTGCTGCTGCTGCTGCTGCTGCTGCTGCTGCTATTACTGCTGCTGCTGCTGCTGCTATTACTGCTGCTGCTGCTGCTGCTGCTGCTGCTACTACTGCTGCTGCTGCTGCTGCTGCTGCAGGGAAACTCTGAGAAACTAAAACTATCAGCTTCAAGTCCTAGATCTATGAGTTAAAGTACAGAAAATAACAGTAAATGTACTTATTCAAGTTGGATTCATTAAAAAAAAATTCTTTGATCTGCTTTTATGGTCTTGATCATTTACTATTGATTGATTGATGCATGTATTTATTTATTACTTATTTTTTATATTTTATTTTTCCCAAAGAAAAGAAAAAAATTAGAAATAATAACAGTACATCAGACAGAAAAAGAACAAAAATTAATAAATAATAATTTATTATTATTTATAATTATTTATTTGCTATTAATTTATCCATGTATTTATTTTTTATTTAATTAATTTATTCATTTATTATTAATTTTTGTTATTAATTTATCTATGTATTTATTTTTATTTAAATTAATTAATTTATTATTATTTTTTGTTATTTATTTATCTATGTGTTTATTTTACATTTAATAATTAATTGATTTATTATTGATTTTTGTTATTTATTTATGTATTTATTTTTAATTTAATTAATTTATTTATTTATTATTGATTTTTTTGTTATTTATTTATAATTTATTTATTTATTGCTCATTTGATTATTTGATCATTATTAATTTATGTATTTATTTATTGATTAATTTATTTATTTATTTGAAACCATGTGAGGAAAGAAGATGTAACTCATTATTTCAAGTCTGTGAATTAATCTCAGATAAATTAATAAATTAATTAAATTAAATTCATCATTATCTTATTAAATATTTCAGATTTTAATCTGAGACATAACTAAATGTAGTGAAGTAGAAATGAACATAAATATTTCCTACTAATGAGATTCTGTCAATCAATGACTATAAAAACAGAAAAAGGGAATAAATCTGTGGATAATAATACTTTTATTTTAATTATATTATTATTTCCAGTACTTTCAAAATGAAAATGACATCATGACCTTTTATTGCAGCTGTTGAACAACTTTCTCAACCTGATTCATTAGTTAAACTTATAATTTATATTTTTACACAACAAAACATGTGATAAACTCCATTAAATATGATGATAAACCACTTGAGATAAGAAGCTTCAAACAGAAGTTTTATCTATGAGTAACTCAGCGGCTCCAGATAAATCCACAGCTCCTTTACACGGAAACATCTGATTCATTTGCTTTTTCAGTGAAAAAGTCCAGTTCATCCGGTTAAATTTCAACAGAAGAATGAAATGATTCAGTCCCTAAAACAGAGGAAACTGCAAAGTCAGAATTTAATACGGTCGAGTGAAAAACACACAGAGGAAACTGTTCAGCGTCTAAAACCAACAAGTCATCTGACTTTTTTTTAAATCTATTGCGAAACTGTTCAAACTGATTGGGACAGCAAATAAAAAAACAGGTCATTTCAGTCGGGAAAGTTTCCTAAATGCCTAAAAGTAAAATTCTCCTTTTATAGACAAAACTGTTGAGAATTGGATTTTTAATCAACGCAGGAATTTCCTTGAACTCCACTGGACTTTTTGACTAGTTTCAATCAACAGAGCTGGAAAAGTTCAGGTTATTTTAAGACTTTAAGAAGTTATAGATCTCATTGATTTTCTATGACGTGGAGTTCCTCAGGGTTCAATTCTGGGACCCTTTTAATTTAATGTATATGCAGCATTCAGGTTAAATTCTGCAGAACTCTGATATAAATTATAATAATTATGTAGATATACAGTAGCCACCACTGATACAACACTGTTTAGAGCAAGAACATTTTTTATTATTTTTATTTTTCTGAAATTGTACTTTAATTTGTTTTGCTTTAATTTTTAATTTAAAATTTTATGTCATTTTTGTATTTTATTGCTTACATTTTTTGCTGTCATTTAAACTTTTTCTAAATTATATTATTTGTTTTATATGTATTTATTTTCTTAAATTGCACATTTATCTATTTATTTTAAATTAAAGATACATTAATACATTTAATATATTAGTTATTTCTGTATTTTGTATACATGTTTATGAACTTTTCTATTCATACTTCTCCAATACGTCTACATGTAGATTTGTCTTTATTGTGTTAAGAATTATTTTATTTTTCTTAGAGACGCTGACATTTATTCACATTTATACCTGCAAATTTATTTTTGTAATTTATTTTTTTAATTAAATTACAATTTTAGTTATTTATTTTTCTGAAATTGTACTTTAATTTTTGTTTAATTTGTTTTGCTTTAATTTATAATTAAAACAATTTTATTTAATTTTTAAAATGTTTAAGTTTATTGCTTTATTTTTTTGCTATCATTTAAATTTCTTTCTTAAATTGCAATATTATTATTGGTTTTATATTATTATATATATATTTTTTATTATTATATATTATTTTCTTAACTTGCACATTTATGTATTTATTTATTTTAAATTAAAGAATCCTAATTGCAAATTAACTTGTATATATTTTTAATATTCAGTATTATCACCCTTTTACCTTTTCCTCTTTTTTAACCAATATTATGACCTTTTACCTTTTTTAAAAAATGTATTATTTTATATTTATTTATTTTTATTATTTTTATTATTTATTTTAATATTTGATATTATTTTATTTATTTTATTTTCTCTTTATCTTTGTTAATGTGTTATTTTAGTTTTACATGTTTAAAGCAAATAAATCAAACTAAAATGAAACTAATATATTTTTTTATTGCAACTTTTTATTGGAACTGGCATGGCACTAAATGAATAAATAAATAAATAAACTAAACACTATATATGTGTGTGTTTATTTATTTATGCTGCAGATTTAGTCACCAAACTAAACCATGTGATCAGTAGCTGCTTGTAATTTAATCTGCTCTAAACCTCTGAACCTTTGATCCACAGCATCATTCATCATTTAAAACGTTCTGCAGCAAAGTGTCACCACCTCTGTCCAGGGTCCTGATCCTGGTCCTGATCCTGGACCAGGACCTGGAGGGGAGGGGGAGGGGGTTGCTGCTGCTGCTGCTGCTGCTGCTGCTGCTGCTGCTGCTGCTGCTGCTGCTGCTGTCAACAGGTTCTTGTTTAAAGTATTTGTGCATCTTTCTGACGTGTGTTATTATTTGTTTCTTCCGCTCAGGTGCAGGAAAACAGCATCTGCTGCTGTAAACGCGTCACGTGACCTGCGAGGACGCACGTTTGAATGTTCTAAACAAATTAAAAAGAAAAAACAACGACGATAACAAGCGCTTCAATAATTCATCCTGCCGCTGGATGAATTATTAAAATCTGCGCGTCAATACGTCGGAACAAAAAATATCAGGCTGCTTTACGTCGGTTGACCAATCAGGACGCAGCGATCCGACGCTCCTGGCCGCGTTTCAGCCAATCAGAGCCGAGTCTTCCTCCATTTCCTGTTGCGGACGCGGACCTGGGAGACGGCGCATTCCCCCGATGCTCCAGAATGGGAATTAAACGCCGCCGTGGGAACGATGCGTGGATGACTTTACTGTTTTCCGCCCCGAAGGTGACGGGGCCTCGCGCGTAAAGTGATTCCCGGCCTTGTTACGTCATCTCAGGTGTGTGCAGCCCGTTTCGCGGGGCACGTGAACGGCTTACAGCTTAGTATATGAGTCCCTGTTATCATCTGCAGCCTCGCATGTCAATAACCGCTCCCGTGCGTAATTACGCATGATTTGTCGTGTTTTGGCCGCGTCCTGCAGCGCGGGCCTCGGGGATGGCAGGGATCGAGTGTTGCACCTGGTGATGTCACCACGCGTCTGTTGATACGCGCCTTGACAACCGCGGATCGGATAGCGAACGTTCAGGTAGGCTGCTGCTGCTCCCTCCGGGATTTACTGCGTGTGCGTAAAGCTGCTCCGCAGCGTCTAGAAAATCAGCTGCAGCCGATCAACACACTGAAATATCCCCTGCAGGTTCCCCCCGGGTCTTTATTCTCACTCTGGTTCAGTCCCTGTTACTTTTAGAGGATAAAGTTTCAAGCGGTTCTGGATGAATTTGCGCATTTGTGCGTCTCAGAGGAGGAGAATAAAGGCCTGTTAGTGATGGAGAGTCAGTGGGTTTCTACAGAGGATTAGTACCAGTCGATAGAGCAAGTGTCAAGCTCGATGGAATTAAAAAAAAAATGAAGCTTCCGGTCAGGATCTTTCAAATTAAAACCCCGTTACCGTTATTTCTCACGTTAAATGTCACTTTTCTTGTATTTTGCGTATATTTGTGGTTTAAAGAAGTCAGTTTTACTGCAGCTCTAGAAAGAAGAGTTGTTTCTGGCCTGTTGCATTAATATTAATGAGTCTCTCTCCTGATTGGCTCATTTGATTGTATAGTTGTGACATCACAACCTTAAATTCCCCCTGGAATGAAATAAAATGTCTTTTTATATAATTTATAGATCACATCACTTTTCATGTGATTCTTCACTGAAGAATTTTCAAAATAAAACGCTGTTGCCCCCAGTTCTAACATCAAAGGTCACTTTATTTGCATTTAATGTGTAGTTGTGACATCACTAACACGGTCATATATAATAATATATAATAATATATAGGCTTTCTGTGGTTTTATTTATAGTTTTACATCTTTTTCTGTAGATTAAAATATTAATAAATATTAATGTGATTTTCTTCATGTCATATTATTTTAAATTTATTATTATGTCATATTAATTTAATAATATTATGTCATGTTTAATTATTATTATGTCATATTAATTTAAACACACTATCATGTCATATTATATTAAATATATTAATTTCATATTATTTTAAATGTATTATAACATCATATTATTATGTTTATATTATTATTATTATATTAAATTAATATTTATTATTTTAAATATATTCTGTGATATTATTTTTAAACCATATCATAATATTTTAAACACATTATTATGACATTATTTTAAAGACACTCTTATGTCATTATATTAATATATTATTATATCATATTATTTAAATATATTATTATATCATATTATTATGTAATATAATGTAATATTATATTAAATACATTATTATATCATTATTATATTATATTAGATTAGATTCTAATATTAACTGTGTTATATCATTATTATATTATATTCTAATATTAAGTGTGATTATATTATATTATTATATTATATTATTATATTATAATATTAAATGTGTTGTATCAGGGGTCAGGGGTCAGGATGCCGATCACGCTGCTGTGGGCCGTGGACGTCTACGGTCGTGTTTACAGCGTCTCTACAGCTGCTGGACGCTGGGAATCAGCTGATGATTCTCTGCTGGAGCTGAAGAGGGTCACGGCGGGCAAAGGTCGTTGCTGGGGCGTCGGCTGTGACCACCATGTTTACCTCAACATGATGCCGCACGAAACCCCCATACGGTACCGGGAGGAGACCTACGAAAACCAGGTGTGAACTATTGTCCAGATTCTCTGGTTCTAGATTCTCTGGTTCTAGATTCTCTGGTTCCAGTTTCTCTGGTTCTAGATTCTCTGGTTCCAGCTTCTCTGGTTTCAGATTCTCTGGTTCTAGATTCTCTGGTTCCAGATTCACTGGTTCCAGATTCACTGGTTCCAGCTTCCTGGTTCTAGATTCTCTGGTTCTAGATTCTCTGGTTCCAGCTTCCTGGTTCCAGATTCTCTGGTTCCAGCTTCTCTGGTTCTAGATTCTCTGGTTTCAGATTCTCTGGTTCTAGATTCTCTGGTTCCAGCTTCTCTGGTTCCAGCTTCTCTGGTTCTAGATTCTCTGGTTCCAGATTCTCTGGTTCCAGCTTCTCTGGTTTCAGATTCTCTGGTTCTAGATTCTCTGGTTCCAGATTCTCTGGTTCCAGCTTCTCTGGTTCCAGATTCTCTGGTTCTAGATTCTCTGGTTCTAGATTCTCTGGTTCCAGCTTCTCTGGTTCCAGCTTCTCTGGTTCCAGATTCTCTGGTTCCAGCTTCTCTGGTTTCAGATTCTCTGGTTCTAGATTCTCTGGTTCCAGATTCTCTGGTTCCAGCTTCTCTGGTTCCAGATTCTCTGGTTCTAGATTCTCTGGTTCCAGCTTCTCTGGTTCCAGCTTCTCTGGTTCCAGCTTCCTGGTTCTTTCCTGGTTCTGTAGTCTGTGTACCAGTAAGTGATGGTCTGGGTTGTGTTGTGTATGTGTGTTCCAGAGGTGGAACCCCGTGGACGGGTTCACCGACACGCTGCTTCCCACCGACCGGTGGCCGTGGAGCGACGTCACCGGGATGAATCCTCAGCCGCTGCACAGCTTCCTGCTGCCGTCACGCAGCTGGGAATGGGAGGGGGACTGGTACGTGGACCAGAGCTGTGGAGGAGAACCCAGCCACACCGGGGTCAGGACAACACACTGTACACACACACTATACACACACACTATACACACACACACACACTAAACACACACACTATACACACACACACACACACTATACACACACACACACTATACACACACACACACTAAACACACACACACTATACACACACACACTATACACACACACACACACTAAACACACACACACACTAAACACACACACTATACACACACACTAAAACACACTAAACACACACACTATACACACACACACACACTAAACACACACACACACTAAACACACACACTATACACACACACACACACTAAACACACACACTAAACACACACACTAAACACACACAGTAAACACAACATTAAAACACACACTAACACACACACTAAAACACATTAAAACACTAAACACACAAACACACACAGTAAACACACTAACACACACACACTAAAACACACACTAAACACTAAACACACACACTAAAACACACTAAACACACACTAAACACTAAACACACACTAACACACATTAAACACAGTAAACACACACACTAAACACACACACTAAAACACACTAAACACACACACTAAACACTAAACACACACACTAAAACACACTAAACACAGTAAACACAAACACTAAACACACACTAACACACATTGAATACACTAAACACACACACTAAACACACACTAAACACAGTAAACACACACACTAAAACACACACACACTAAACACACTAAACACACACACTAAACACTAAACACACACTAACACACATTAAACACAGTAAACACACACACTAAAACACACACACACACTAAACACACACTAAACACACACTAAACACAGTAAACACACACACTAAAACACACACACACACTAAACACACACTAAACACATTAAACACACACACTACACACAGTAAACACACACACTACACACACACACACTAAAACATACTAAACACACACACACTAAACACACACTGAAACAAATTAAAACACTAAACACACACTAATACACACTAAAACACACTAAAACACATTAAAACACATTAAACACACTAAAACACACACCCCTGCATGCACACAGCTGCTGAAATAGCAAAATAAACCCTAAAAAATCCTACAAAATCAATGTTGTTGACACAGACAATAATCTATAATATAATTATACTCATTATTTTTTGAAGCTCTTATTTTGAAACTTCTCTCCATCTTCAGGGTTGGGAGTACGCCGTCGACTTCCCGGCTAATTTCTCCCCGGACAAGAAGTGGAACTCGTGTGTTCGTCGCAGACGTTGGATCCGCTACAGGAGATACACGGCACAGGGAACCTGGGCCAAGGTCCAGCAACACACACACACACACACACACACACACACACACACACACACACACACACACACACACACAGGTCAGTTTGGGTCAGGATGAATAGAACTTCCTGTCTTTCTTAGATCCCATTGGACGACCCCAGGAAGCCTCCTCTGCCTCTTTGTGACATCAGCTGTGGCGGCTGGGAGATGAGTGACCAATCAGGACGTTACCCTTACCTGTGGGGCGTGTCCCAGCAGGGACAGGTACGTTTATTCTCTGTTACTGCAGCTTTAAGAGTAAAAAATGGTATAAATACACATAAAAACTGACTAAAAGTTCCAGAATCAGTGACGTTTTATTGGATTTTATTGGTATAAAGTTAGTTAAAGTGTTATGAAATGTTATAAAATTCAAAAAGCTGGTTTTACACATCTTTTTTAATTAAATGTCATAGATTGTGCAGCAGCAGGCTGCAGCTGCAGGTCATTTATCATGTTCTGCCACCAGGGGGCAGCATCACCTCACCATGAAATTACACTGTTCTGCAGAACAAGAGTTTTATTACACAGCTCTGTTCAAATAGAATAGAACAGTAATCTCAGACCAGGTTTTGTGGCCTCTGGACTCTGCAGGTCTGGTTCAGGGAGGGGATCCACCCCCGGGTCCCTGAAGGGTCCAGCTGGGAGGAGGTGGAGGTCCCAAAGGAGGTGGCCCAGATCTCTGTGGGTCCTGGAGACCTGCTGTGGGCTCTGCTGTGGGACGGGAACCTGCTGGTCCGGACTGGACTCAGTCTGGACAGCCCCACTGGTCAGTACCAGCATTATACTACATTATACTACAATATACTACATTATACTACAATATACTACATTATACTACATTATACTGCATTATACTACATTATACTACATTATACTACATTATACTACATTATACTGCATTATACTACATTATACTACATTATACTACATTATACTACATTATACTACATTATACTGTACATTATACTACATTATACTACATTATACTGTACATTATACTACATTATACTACATTATACTGTCCATTATACTACATTATACTGTCCATTATACTACATTATACTACATTATACTACATTATACTACATTATACTACATTATACTGTACATTATACTACATTATACTACATTATACTGTACATTATACTACATTATACTACATTATACTGTCCATTATACTACATTATACTACAATATACTACATTATACTACATTATAATACATTATACTACATTATACTACATTATACTGTACATTATACTACATTATACTACATTATACTACATTATACTGTCCATTATACTACATTATACTACAATATACTACATTATACTACATTATAATACATTATACTACATTATACTACAATATACTACATTATACTACATTATAATACATTATACTACATTATACTGCAATATACTACAATATACTACAATATACTACATTATAATACATTATACTACATTATACTACATTATACTGCAATATACTACAATATACTACAATATACTACACTGGACTCAGTCTGGACAGCCCCACTGGTCAGTGTACTACATTATACTACATTATACTGTACATTATACTACATTATACTACAATGTACTACATTATACTACATTATACTACATTATACTGCAATATACTACAATATACTACATTATACTACATTATACTACATTATACTGCAATATACTACAATATACTACATTATACTACAATATACTACATTATACTGTACATTATACTACATTATACTACATTATACTACATTATACTGTACATTATACTATATTATACTATATTATACTACATTATACTACATTATACTACATTATACTGTACATTATACTACATTATACTGTACATTATACTATATTATACTTCATTATTCTACAGTGGACTGTTTATTATACTTCAATGTATTACATTATACTTCACTATAATAGTATATAATACTACATACACTGTACTATACTACGTTATACTTTATTATACTTCACTATACTTGATTATACTACAATCTACTGTTCATTGTACTACACTGTATTACACTCTACTGTTCATTATACTCCATTATACTATATTGTACTACATTATACTTAATTATTCTACACAGTACTGTTCATTATACTACATTATACGTTATCATACTACATTGTACTATATTATACTTCATTATTCTACACTGTATGGTTCATTATACTACATTATACTTCACTATAATACACTGTACTATTCATTATACTACACTGTACTGCACTTTACTGTTCATTATACTACATTATACTTCATTATACTACACTCTACTGTTCATTATACTACATTATACTTCATTATACTACACTCTACTGTTCATTATACTACATTATACTACACTCTACTGTTCATTATACTACATTATACTTCATTATACTACACTCTACTGTTCATTATACTACATTATACTACACTCTACTGTTCATTATACTACATTATACTTCATTATACTACACTCTACTGTTCATTATACTACATTATACTACACTCTACTGTTCATTATACTACATTATACTACACTCTACTGTTCATTATACTACATTATACTTCATTATACTACACTCTACTGTTCATTATACTACATTATACTACATTATACTACACTCTACTGTTCATTATACTACATTATACTACACTCTACTGTTCATTATACTACATTATACTACACTCTACTGTTCATTATACTACATTATACTACATTATACTACACTCTACTGTTCATTATACTACATTATACTTCATTATACTACACTCTACTGTTCATTATACTACATTATACTTCATTATACTACACTCTACTGTTCATTATACTTCATTATACTACACTACTGTTCATTATACTACATTATACTACACTCTACTGTTCATTATACTACATTATACTACACTCTACTGTTCATTATACTACATTATACTACACTCTACTGTTCATTATACTACATTATACTTCATTATACTACACTCTACTGTTCATTATACTTCATTATACTACACTACTGTTCATTATACTACATTATACTACACTCTACTGTTCATTATACTACATTATACTACACTCTACTGTTCATTATACTACATTATACTTCATTATACTACACTCTACTGTTCATTATACTTCATTATACTACACTACTGTTCATTATACTACATTATACTACACTCTACTGTTCATTATACTACATTATACTACACTCTACTGTTCATTATACTACATTATACTACACTCTACTGTTCATTATACTACATTATACTACACTCTACTGTTCATTATACTACATTATACTACACTCTACTGTTCATTATACTACATTATACTACACTCTACTGTTCATTATACTACATTATACTACACTCTACTGTTCATTATACTACATTAAACTACACTCTACTGTTCATTATACTACATTATACTACATTATACTACACTCTACTGTTCATTATACTACATTATACTTCATTATACTACACTCTACTGTTCATTATACTACATTATACTACACTCTACTGTTCATTATACTACATTATACTTCATTATACTACACTCTACTGTTCATTATACTACATTATACTACACTCTACTGTTCATTATACTACATTATACTACACTCTACTGTTCATTATACTTCATTATACTACACTCTACTGTTCATTATACTACATTATACTTCATTATACTACACTCTACTGTTCATTATACTTCATTATACTACACTCTACTGTTCATTATACTTCATTATACTACACTCTACTGTTCATTATACTACATTGTACTTCATTATACTACACTCTACTGTTCATTATACTACATTGTACTTCACTGTACGACATTATACTTCACAGTACTTCACTGTATTCCACAGTACTGTTCGTTATATTTCATTATACTTTAATTATACTTCACAGTACTTCATTATACTTCACAGTACTTCACTGTATTCCACAGTACTGTTCGTTATATTTCATTATACTTTAATTATACTTCACAGTACTTCATTATACTTCACAGTACTTCATTATACTTCACAGTACTTGATGTTTTTAATGTTTTTAAAGTATCTGGTACCAAGTTTCATGACATTTTCCCTTTTTACAGCGTAAAGTAGCATCAGATGGAAATAAATGCAGTACAAATACCTCAGAGCTGTACCCGGGTCGAGTACTGGAGTCGGTTTCTTAGTATTTTCATGTGTATCAGGAACAACGTGGGAGGAGGTGGCGTCTCCAGGGAAGGAGATGGAAGCTCTTCATGTGGCTGTGGGGTCCAGCGTGGTCTGGGTGGTCACCAAGGACTATAAGGTCAGTCCCCTTCACTAACAGATAAGTGTTGACCTCTGTTGACCTTTGGGGTTTACTCAGAGGTGGAATAGCCTTTAATCACCACCTTTAAAAAAGTGAATTGTGGACTCGTGGCTCCAGGTTTGGTTCAGACGAGGAGTGAACTCCCACAACCCCTGTGGATCAGGATGGATCAGCATCGGAGGAGAGATGATGATGGTGGACGTGGGACTGAACGACCAGGTCAGAAATTATCACTAATTATCACAAATGATCGATTAATGGTGAAATAAAACATATAATATGATGATTTTATTCGATTCCTTTAAGGGATTTTATTCAAATATGGAACAAAACGTCCATTTGGACTCAAGGATGAACTGAAACAGGAGGTCAAAGGTCACTGTGATGTCACAAAACACATTTTTTCAACCTAAAATGTCTTTTTTTTTTGTCCAACAACCCAAAGATCATCAGTTTATTATTATAGAGACTAAAGAAACCAGGAAATAATCAGAGAAGAGAAGCTGGAACCAGAGAATTTAGACATTTTCTACTTTAAAAATGACTCTAATCGATTCTCAAAATAATTAATGGATCATATATTCTAGTAATTGAGGATATAAATGAGGATTAATGTAATAGTTTATCAGAATAGTTGGTTATATATAGGTTCCCAACATTGTTACATTAAATATATCAACTATAGCCTTTAGTCTCCAGATAATCGTTAACATTTTTGTAACTTTTGGGATTAGAACAATGATTTCTCTTCACTTTTGCTTCTCCACTGGTGGATCTGGACCAAATTTACACATTTTTATTGTCCAGACCAACAGTCCACAACCCAAAGATCATCAGTTTATTATTATAGAGACTAAAGAAACCAGGAAATAATCAGAGAAGAGAAGCTGGAACCAGAGAATTTGGACGTTTTCTACTGAAAAAAGACTCAAATCTATTAATTGTTAAATAGTTGGCGATTAATCGATTAATAGTTGCAGCTCTAATATTAATAAATAACATATTTATTTAAACTTTTCAATTTTAGAAGAACAAAAAAATATGTAATGTTGTAAATTAAGATGTTTTTGTCAGATTTGAGAAGCTGGAACTGGATAATTTGGACATTTTCTACTTAAAAATGACTCAAATTGATTATTAGAACAGTTGGTTATTAATGTAATAGTATAATTAATGTAATATTATAGCAATTACCTGATTATATATTATAGTAATTTATCAATTTATCATATTATCGTATATTTGAGAAGCTGAAACCAGAGAATTTGGACATTTTCTACTGAATAAATGACTCAAGTCCATTAATTGATTATCAGAATAGTTGTTGATTAATGTAATAGACTTATAAATAACTATAAGTTCAATTAAAACCATTGGTTTATTGAATAATATATAAATATTTTCTCCCTGATTTCACATTTCTGTGAAGAATCAGGAACTGGAACATTTTATTATGTCCAGTCATTGTTTAATGGACCCGGACTGGACCATGTAGCGGCCGGTTCTGGCCCCCGGGCCACATGTTTGACCCCCCTACCATAGACTCACCAGTAAATAAATAAATAAAAATAAAGTGTCGTTAATCTCCTTAAAGTTTCTTCTCTGATTTCTTTAAACCTGACTGAGCTTCTTGGGCGACCCACTTCACGTCGCCTCTGGATCCGGTTTCAGACTGATCCAGATCTGGGGGGGGGGGTTGAGGGTGGGGGACTTCTGAGGACTTTGCTAGCGCTGCAAACCCCGAACCTCACACCTCCGCCCCCCCTTTGAGTCTCCCAGCCCCTCTTCCCTCGCCTCCCGCCGCTGTAACCCGAGCAGCAGCAGGCGCCCCGGGCCTGGTCCGGGCAGCCGGTCCAGCCTTATATATATATCCCCACCAGCCTGACATATGGGACACTCCCTAATTAGAAGCTGGCCCCGCTGTCGTCATCATATCCCTTATTTCATATTTCAGAGGCTGTAATTATGGACGTGGCCTGTGTGAGGCGGCGGGCGCCAGCGTTACAGTATACGGCCTTATAAAGTCACAGCCTCTGGAGGCACGGACGCAGATTTACTGTCACTGTTAGAGGTTTTATTCATTTGGGACAATGTCTAAAATGTAACACTGAAAACTGTGCAGGAAAATACAGATTAGATGCAGAATTATAGATATTTTTAGTACAAATGCTTAAAATATATGGAAATAGGACAGTGTCAAAAATGTCAAAACTGTGCAAGAAAATACAGATTAGATGTGGATTTATAGATATTTAAAAAAAAAACACTTAGAAATACAGAAATGGGACAATGTCTAAACTGTAATGAGGTGTAACAATGAAAACTGTGCAAGAAAATACAGTTTAGATGCAGAATTATAGATATTTTTAGTACAAATGCTTAAAATATATGGAAATAGAACAGTGTCAAAAATGTCATGTGGTTTAACCCTGAAAACTGCAAGAAAGTACAGATTAGATGTGGATTTATGTGTAATTTTACTACAAATGCTTAAAATATATGGAAATAGAACAGTGTCTAAAATGTCATGAGGTGTAACAGTGAAAACTGTGTAAGAAAATACAGTTCAGATGTGGATTTATAGATATTTAAAAAAAAAAAACACTTAGAAATACAGAAATGGGGACGATGTCTAAAATGTCATGTGGTTTAACAGTGAAAACTGTGAAAATACAAAATAAAATACAGTTCAGATGCAGAATTATAGATATTTTCAGTACAAATATATTAAATATATGGAAATAGGACAGTGTCAAAAGTTTCATGTGGTGTAAACTTAAAAACTACCAGTACCAGATAGTTTAACTCTATTGAAAAGGTTCTAAAGTACAGTTTAAATGTGGATTTATGTATAATTTTATTACAAATGCTTAAAATATACGGAAATAAGAGTGTGTCAGAAATATCGTGGTGTGGTTTAACCCTAAAAACTGTGCAGACACAGATTTATATGTATTTTCAGTACAAATGCTTCAAATATACGGAAATGGGACAGTGTCAATAGTTTAATAGGAAATAATTGAAGATATTTGGAGAATATTATATATATATAATATATATTTAATATATATTTAAAAGTGTGACAAGTGTTTGGGACAATGTCTAAAATATCATGTGGTGTACATGGTGCAAACTATGGAGGTACTGCAGGGGGTCGTCCAAATGAAAAAGACGTGATTTTTATTTTTACCCAAATTTTTACCAAAATAATTTGTGAGTTAAAAAATATATATATATATTTATTTATAATATGATTGATAAAACTTCATTAACAGGTGATAATAATCTACGTTTAGTCTATTAACATAGACATGATTCCCATCATGTCAGTCTTAGCGCTACGTGGCTAACGTCAACTTCAGAGCTGAAAAACAAGCTAGTTAGCTACCAAGCTAGTTAGCTACCAAGCTAGTTAGCTACCAAGAATGATGAATGAAGATGAATGACCTGATGCAGATTTATATATTTGTACAGAAATGGGACAAAACGTCCGTGTGCTGTGACCCTATAAATCTGCTACTAGATCATTTATCTTCACCTTTCTCCTGTTGGTTCCACCAGGTGTGGGCGGTCGGTGAAGACCGGGGTCTTTACTTCAGAATCGGTGTGACTCCATCTGAACCCAGTGGGAACGGCTGGATTCCAGTTTCTGCTCAGTGGGGAAACAGCAAAAAGGTTCTTCCACCCAGGTGAGATTCACAATATGGCTGAAAGTTTATAAGTGATAAATTAGGTTTTTTAAAGTTCCAGCTTCTCTCCTCTGATTATTTCCTTGTTTCTTTAGTCTCTATAATAGTAAACTGATGATCTTTGGGTTGTGGACTGTTGGTCTGGACAATAAAAATGTGTAAATTTGGTCCAGATCCACCAGTGGAGAAGCAAAAGTGAAGAGAAATCATTGTTCTAATCCCAAAAGTTACAAAGATGTTAACGATTATCTGGAGACTAAAGGCTATAGTTGATATATTTAATGTAACAATGTTGGGAACCTATATATAACCAACTATTCTGATAAACTATTACATTAATCGTCATTTTAGGTTGAATCTTCAGCTTTTGGGAAACACTGATCCACATTTTACACCATCTAACTCCCATCATTTCTGACCAGTTTTTACTAATTTATCACTAAATCTCTGTTTTTTTAGGGACGCCTGTGAGTTCAGCGGTCAGCTGACTGAAGCGTCTCAGGGTTCCGTTCTGAGCTGCACTGACTCAGATTCTGAGCTGGGTCCGGCCGACCCCCAGGACGACACCGACACCCCGGTCCTGGAGGCCGCCGCCCCCTCCGTGGTCCCGTTGGGGGGCGCCGACACCCCCACGCTGCCCCCGGAGGCCGAGGACCCTCCCCCCGCCGCCCCCAAACCCTTCATCCCCGCCAGCGACAGCTTCATCAACAGCCTGGTGTCGGACCGGGACAGAACCGCCTCGGTCCAGCAGCCCGAGGCCGCTCTGGAGGAGGTCCGGGAGCCGTCGCCGGCCCCCATCCTCCCCACGCCCGAGGCCACGGGGCACGGAACCCCCTGGAGCAACGTGGACCTGGAGGGGGCGGAGGCGGCCCGAGGGGCGGTGCTGGCGGCGGGGAGGACGTCGCTGAGCGACGACAGACCCGGGTCCACGCTGGAGACCGGACCGGGTCTCGGGGAGGAGGACGGACCCGTCTGGGCCTGGATCTCAGGGGGGGGCTGCGAGGTGGAGACCAGTTCTCAGATCAGCTGGCTGAGTCCTTCAGGTACGTGAAGAACTGGTAGAGCTGCTACTAATGAATATTCTGATTAATCGATTAGTTGTTTGGTGTAAAATGTCAATCAAAGCTGAAGATTCAACCTGAAATGTCTTTATTTTTAATTAAAGTATAAAATATTGAAATGATTAATCGATTAGTCATTCGAAATAGTCACAGAAGAATAAAGAAACCGGGAAATAATCAGAGAAGAGAAGCTGGAACCAGAGAATTTGGACATTTTCTAATTAAAATTTACTCAAATTGATTAATCGATTATCATAATAATTGATTATTAATGTAATAGTTGGCAACTAATTGATTAATCAACTAATTGTTTAAAGAAGAGTGACAATTACAGTTTTTGAAAAACCAAAGTTTCATCAATAACCTAAATACTTTTGGTTTTAAGGCTGCAACTAACAACTATTTCAAAAGATGATTAATCGATTGATTATTTAAATGATTAATCAAATATTTTTTTAGTGTAAAATGTCTTTTTTTGTCAAACAACCCAAAGATCATCAGTTTATTATTATAGAGACTAAAGAAACCAGGAAATAATCAGAGAAGAGAAGCTGGAACCAGAGAATTTGGATGTTTTCTACTTTAAAAATGACTCAAATCGATTAAATTAAAATTTGGCAACTAATCGATTAATCGATTAATCGTTGCATCTCTAACTGAAACCTTGTTTAAAACTGGCTGTAGAATCTTTGTTGATCATGACAAACTCTAAAAATTAAATCTCCCTTCAGTAGAGCTGCAACTAACAAGTATTCTGGTAGTTGATTAATCTATTGATCAATGAAATGATTAATCGATTAGTTGTTTGGTTCATTAAATGGTGTAAAATGTGAATCACCGTTTCCCGAAGCTGAAGATTCAACCTGAAACTAAAGAAACCAGAAAATAATCCGATTTGAGAAGCTGGAACCAGAGAATTTGTTACATTTATTACTAAAAAATGACTCAAACCCATTAATCGATTAATGAAACAGTCGGTGACTAATCGATTAATCGACTAATCGTTGCAGCTCTGGTCAAATCTGCCAGTGAGTTGATGAGATGACGTCGCCTCCTCATGCAAAACGACTTGATGTTGATTTCTATGATTCACTCGTCACGACGCTCGTGTGTTTATATCCGTGTCGTCTGGATGTCGTAAAGTGTGTGTGTGTGAGTGTGTGTGTGTGTGTGTGTGTGTGTGTGTTTTCTCCATCCGTCTGACTCGTCTCTGTCCGTCAGGTCTTCTCTCCAGCTCCTTGTCTCTGACGCCCGTCCAATCAGCAGCCTGGAGCGACCAGAACCAGGAAGAGAGAGACGAGATCAGCAAGAAACCGCTGGAGAGGAGCAACGTAAGAACTAGATACCATCATATATCATTATATAATATAAAACAGTATAAAACTATTATTATAGGGCTGTAACGATCCATCTACTACATCCACGTGTCAATTTACACTATTGAAATTCCACTGAATACTATATAGATTTATTAGAGCCCTATATATATTTGACTGTATATATGACAGCAGACAGTGTATTAATACTGTCAATCCACAGAGAAACATACACAGCCTGTATTCAGAAACTGAGCCTTAAAACAAGCAGTCATGACTTCCGTGAAGTTGTGATGTCACTACTATACAGTCACCACCAACAGCCATTTAAAGAGGTGGAGGAGAGGCTTAGAAAGAAGCATATGGGACATTTAAATGGTACAAAAATAATCAATAATCACTACCCAACGACCCAAAGAAGACAGATATCAATGTTCAGGAATCAGTAGTTAGCAGCTTTTGACTGGTGGTGTGTATGATCTGATAGATAAAGCAAGAAATTCCACTAATTAACCCTGATAAGGAAGTGGAAACCATTGTTATTCAACCAAAGCGGCAAAGCAGTAGCGTATTTTCCGGAGTACAAGTGGCACCAGCCATAAAATGCATAATAAAGAAGGAAAAAACATATATAAGTTGCATTTTTGGGGGAAATTTATTGGATAAAATCCAAACACCAAGAACAGACATTTAAAATTTAAATGAGGAACAATTTAAATAGAATAGAGGCAACAACAGGCTGAACGGTGCTGACGTTACATGACACAACTGAGAACGTGTCTGGTATGTTAACACAACATATTAAGAGTTATTCACATAACTATAGCATCAATAACATGCTAAGAAGTTTAACTATAGCATCAATAACATGCTAAGAAGTTTAACTATAGCATCAATAACATGCTAAGAAGTTTAACTACAGCATCAATAACATGCTAAGAAGTTTAACTATAGCATCAATAACATGCTAAGAAGTTTAACTATAGCATCAATAACATGCTAAGAAGTTTAACTATAGCATCAATAACATGCTAAGAAGTTTAACTATAGCATCAATAACATGCTAAGAAGTTTAACTACAGCATCAATAACATGCTAAGAAGTTTAACTACAGCATCAATAACATGCTAAGAAGTTTAACTATAGCATCAATAACACGCTAAGAAGTTTAACTATAGCATCAATAACATGCTAAGAAGTTTAACTATAGCATCAATAACATGCTAAGAAGTTTAACTACAGCATCAATAACATGCTAAGAAGTTTAACTATAGCATCAATAACACGCTAAGAAGTTTAACTATAGCATCAATAACACGCTAAGAAGTTTAACTACAGCATCAATAACACGCTAAGAAGTTTAACTATAGCATCAATAACATGCTAAGAAGTTTAACTATAGCATCGATAACATGCTAAGAAGTTTAACTATAGCATCAATAACATGCTAAGAAGTTTAACTATAGCATCAATAACATGCTAAGAAGTTTAACTATAGCATCAATAACATGCTAAGAAGTTTAACTATAGCATCAATAACATGCTAAGAAGTTTAACTATAGCATCAATAACATGCTAAGAAGTTTAACTATAGCATCAATAACACGCTAAGAAGTTTAACTACAGCATCAATAACATGCTAAGAAGTTTAACTATAGCATCAATAACATGCTAAGAAGTTTAACTATAGCATCAATAACACGCTAAGAAGTTTAACTATAGCATCAATAACATGCTAAGAAGTTTAACTATAGCATCAATAACATGCTAAGAAGTTTAACTATAGCATCAATAACACGCTAAGAAGTTTAACTATAGCATCAATAACACGCTAAGAAGTTTAACTATAGCATCAATAACATGCCAAGAAGTTTAACTATAGCATCAATAACATGCTAAGAAGTTTAACTATAGCATCAATAACATGCTAAGAAGTTTTATAGCATCAATAACATGCTAAGAAGTTTAACTATAGCATCAATAACACGCTAAGAAGTTTAACTATAGCATCAATAACATGCCAAGAAGTTTAACTATAGCATCAATAACATGCTAAGAAGTTTAACTATAGCATCAATAACATGCTAAGAAGTTTAACTATAGCATCAATAACACGCTAAGAAGTTTAACTATAGCATCAATAACATGCTAAGAAGTTTAACTATAGCATCAATAACATGCTAAGAAGTTTAACTATAGCATCAATAACATGCTAAGAAGTTTTATAGCATCAATAACATGCTAAGAAGTTTAACTATAGCATCAATAACACGCTAAGAAGTTTAACTATAGCATCAATAACATGCCAAGAAGTTTAACTATAGCATCAATAACATGCTAAGAAGTTTAACTATAGCATCAATAACATGCTAAGAAGTTTAACTATAGCATCAATAACATGCTAAGAAGTTTAACTATAGCATCAATAACACGCTAAGAAGTTTAACTATAGCATCAATAACATGCTAAGAAGTTTAACTATAGCATCAATAACATGCTAAGAAGTTTAACTATAGCATCAATAACATGCTAAGAAGTTTAACTATAGCATCAATAACATGCTAAGAAGTTTAACTATAGCATCAATAACACGCTAAGAAGTTTAACTACAGCATCAATAACACGCTAAGAAGTTTAACTATAGCATCAATAACACGCTAAGAAGTTTAACTATAGCATCAATAACACGCTAAGAAGTTTAACTATAGCATCAATAACATGCTAAGAAGTTTAACTACAGCATCAATAACATGCTAAGAAGTTTAACTATAGCATCAATAACACGCTAAGAAGTTTAACTATAGCATCAATAACATGCTAAGAAGTTTAACTACAGCATCAATAACATGCTAAGAAGTTTAACTATAGCATCAATAACACGCTAAGAAGTTTAGCTATAGCATCAATAACATGCTAAGAAGTTCACCAAAACCATCCGTGTAGTTTTGATGCCTTCAAATCGTATCGTCCTTGAATCAGATCCTTAAAATGATGTCTATTTTCCATTTCCGATCTATAAAACCCACGTCTGGTGTTCTCCCCTCCAGTCGGTGTGGGTTCGTAAAGGCTCGTTACGCTGGTGGCGGGACTGGAAGCCTCAGCGCTGGGTGGACGTGGGCGTGGCCCTGGAACAGTCCACCAGATGTGACGGCAGGAAGGACAGCATCTTCTTCGTCTACTACACCCAGTACGACGAGAAACGGGTCCGTCTCGCTCCCTTTAAAGGCGTCGCATTTAGACTGAAATGAATTAACGGGCTAATTAACCGGTGGGTGTTTGTTTCAGTACCTCCACGTGTTCATCAACGAGGTGACGGTGCTGGTCCCGGTCCTCAGAGACTGCCACTACGCCTTCGCTGTGTATACGCCTCACCGGACCAGAGAGAGGTGGCCGCTGGTACTGGCAGCTCAGACCGAGAAGGACATGAACGACTGGGTGAGAATTACACACAAAAACCAAAAAAACGATTAGTCGATTAATCGATTAGTTGTCAACTAATAGATTTGAGTCATTTTTAAGAAGAAAATGTCAGAATTATCTGGTTTTATGGTATGATAATATAATAAATTGGTAAATTACTGTCATATGTAATCCATTAACATGACAGCCAACTAGGCCAACGATTAGTCGATTAATCGCCATCTGATTTGATAATCGATTAATCGATTTGAGTCATTTTTAAGAAGAAAATGTCCAAATTCTCTGGTTTTATGGTATGATAATATAATAAATTGGTAAATTACTATAATATATAATCCAGTAACATGACAACCAACTAGGAAGTAGAACTGCAGCGATTAGTTGATTAATCGCCATCTGATTTGATAATTGATTAATCGATGAGTCATTTTTAAGAAGAAAATGTCCAAATTCTCTGCTCCCATAATGTGATGAATTGATAAATTATTAAATTAATTATTAAATTAATATAATGCAGTAACATGACAGTCAACTAGGAAGTAGAGCTGCTACGATTAGTCGATTAATCGATTAATCGCCATCTGATTTGATAATCGATTAATCGATTTGAGTCATTTTTAAGAAGAAAATGTCCAAATTCTCTGCTCCCATAATATGATGAATTGATAAATTATTGTAATATAATATAATGCAGTAACATGACAGTCAACTAGGAAGTAGAGCTGCAGCGATTAGTTGATTAATCGATTAGTTGTTAGCTACTACAGTAATCGCCATGTTTTGTTAATCGACTAAAAGATTTGAGACATTTTAAAGAAGAAAATGTCCAAATTCTCTGGTTTCGTGATATGATAAATTGATAAATTACTATACTATATAATCCAGTAACATGACAGACAACTAGGAATTAGATCTGCTACGATTAGTCGATTAATCAATTAATCGACTAATCGATTTGAGCCATCTTTAAGAAGAAAATTAATAATGATGAATTGATGATCAATTCATCATTTTGATCCTGATCTCCTCCATCTCTGCTGGTCTCTGCTGGTCTCTGTGGTTTTCAGCTGTCCCTGTTGTCCAGCTGCTGCTGTGAGTGTCGGGGGATCAGCGGACCCCCGTCCAGACAGGCCCTGTGGTCCACCACCTCCAAAGGGGACGTCCTGGTCCACGACCCGTCCTTCTCCCTGGAGGCGGCCGCTCACACGCTGACCTCTGACCTCATGTGAGACCGATATCAGTCTACCCCTTTCCTGTCTACGTCTGGTTAGCATGTCGCTAACGTGCTAACGGCGCCGCCTGTTGATTGTTTGGTGTTGCTAACCTGTTTGAGTGTGTGTGAGTCGACATTCATGTTGCTGCTAACACTGAGGCTAACGCTGGCTGCTTCGCTGTGTGGTGCTGCAGGTTCTGGCGTCAGGTCCCGGGTCACCTGCGCTGTGTAGAGTCTAACAGTCTGGGGCTGGTGTGGGGCATCGGGTGGGACGGCACCGCCTGGGTCTACAGCGGGCGCCATGGGCCTCCGCCCAGCCTGGGTAAACCTGTAGACCTCTACCCTTAGAAACCCGACCCTGTAGACTTCTACCATTAGAGATAAAGGACTAGGTCACTGTTTGGTTGATGAATAGAGTCGAGGAGTTTTAGAGCTGCAACTAACAACTCTACTGATTATTGAAATGATTAATCGATTAGTTGTTTGGTTCATTAAAAGTTGGCAACTAATTGATTAATCAACTAATCGTGGCGTCTCTAACTGAAACCTTGTTGAATCAGAGATCAGGTTAAAACCTGCTGTAGAATCTTTGTTAATCATTACAAACTCTTTCTAAAAATTAAATCTCCCTTCATTAGAGCTGCAATTAACGAGGACTCTGGTAGTTGATTAATCTATTGATTACTGAAATGATTAATCGATTAGTTGGTTCGTTCATTAAATGGTGTAAAATTTTGATCAGTGTTTCCCAAAAGCTGAAGATTCAACCTAAAATGTCACATCACATCATGAAACTGGGACAAATTTGGACATTTTCTTCTTAAAAATGTCTCAAATTGATTAGTTGACTCAAATCGATCAATTGATTTGATCGGTTGACAATTAATTGACTAATTGTAGCAACTCTACTTCCTAATTGGCTGTCATGTTACTGGATAGGTAGGTACCTAAGTAGATAGATAGGTAAGTAGGTAGATAGGTAGGTAGGTAGGTAGGTAGGTAGGTAGGTAGGTAGGTAGGTAGGTAGGTAGGTAGGTAGGTAGGTAGGTTGGTTGGTAGGTAGGTAGGTAGGTAGGTAGGTAGGTTGGTAGGTAGGTAGGTAGGTTGGTAGGTAGGTAGGTAGGTAGGTAGGTAGGTAGGTAGGTAGGTAGGTAGGTTGGTAGGTAGGTAGGTAGGTAGGTAGGTAGGTAGGTAGGTAGGTAGGTAGGTAGGTAGGTAGGTAGGTAGGTAGGTAGATAGATAGGTAGATAGGTAGATAGGTAGATAGGTAGATAGGTTAGTAGGTAGATAGGTAGGTAGGTAGGTAGGTAGGTAGGTAGGTTAGTAGATAGGTAGGTAGGTAGGTAGGTAGGTAGGTAGATAGGTAGATAGGTAGATAGGTAGATAGGTAGATAGGTAGATAGGTAGATAGGTTAGTAGGTAGGTAGGTAGGTAGGTAGGTTAGTAGATAGGTAGGTAGGTAGGTAGGTAGGTAGGTAGGTAGGTAGGTAGGTAGGTAGGTAGGTAGGTAGGTAGGTAGGTAGGTAGGTAGGTAGGTAGATAGGTAGGTAGGTAGGTAGGTAGGTAGGTAGGTAGACAGGTAGATAGGTAGATAGGTTAGTAGGTAGATAGGTAGGTAGGTAGGTAGGTTAGTAAATAGGTAGGTAGGTAGGTAGGTTAGTAGATAGGTAGGTAGGTAGGTAGGTAGGTAGGTAGGTAGGTAGGTAGGTAGGTAGGTAGGTAGGTAGGTAGATAGATAGATAGGTAGATAGGTTGATAGGTAGGTAGGTAGGTAGGTAGGTTGGTAGGTAGGTTGGTAGGTAGGTAGGTAGGTAGGTAGGTAGGTAGGTAGATAGGTTGATAGGTAGGTAGGTAGATAGGTTGGTAGGTAGGTAGGTAGGTAGGTAGGTAGGTTGGTAGGTAGGTAGGTAGGTAGGTAGGTAGGTAGGTAGGTAGGTAGGTAGGTAGGTCGGTAGGTTGGTAGGTAGGTAGGTAGATGGGTAGATAGGTTGATAGGTAGGTAGGTAGATAGGTTGGTAGGTAGGTAGGTAGGTTGGTAGGTAGGTTGGTAGGTAGGTTGGTAGGTTGGTTGGTTGGTAGGTAGGTAGGTAGGTAGGTAGGTAGGTAGGTAGGTAGGTAGGTAGGTAGGTAGGTAGATAGGTAGGTAGGTAGGTAGGTAGGTAGATAGGTAGGTAGGTAGGTAGGTTGGTAGGTAGGTAGGTAGGTAGATAGGTTGATAGGTAGGTAGGTAGGTAGGTTGGTAGGTAGGTAGGTAGGTAGGTAGGTAGGTAGGTAGGTAGGTAGGTAGGTTGGTAGGTAGGTAGGTAGGTAGGTAGGTAGGTAGGTCGGTAGGTTGGTAGGTAGGTAGGTAGATGGGTAGATAGGTTGATAGGTAGGTAGGTAGATAGGTTGGTAGGTAGGTAGGTAGGTTGGTAGGTAGGTTGGTAGGTTGGTTGGTTGGTTGGTAGGTAGGTAGGTAGGTAGGTAGGTAGGTAGGTAGATAGGTAGGTAGGTAGGTAGGTAGGTTAGTAGGTAGATAGGTAGGTAGGTAGGTAGGTAGGTAGGTAGGTAGGTAGATAGGTAGGTAGATAGGTAGATAGGTAGGTAGATAGGTTAGTAGGTAGATAGGTAGGTAGGTAGGTTAGTAGATAGGTAGGTAGGTAGGTAGGTAGGTAGGTAGGTAGGTTAGTAGGTAGGTAGGTAGGTAGGTAGGTAGGTAGGTAGGTAGGTAGGTAGGACTAAGTAAACCAACCATAGTTTGAGTTTGTTGTTCTAGACTTTCTTTGCTGCAGCTGTAGAGACACAAACACTGTCTGAACGTCTGTTTACTTGCCTTCACGTTGTTTGTTTGTTTGTTGTAGGAGACGATGCAGCTCCGATGCAGCAGCAGAGCGACGTCAGGAGTGTTCATGTGTACGAGAACCAGAGATGGAACCCCATGACCGGATACACAGACAAGTAGCAGCTCATACCTCACTGATTCATACAGATATTACAGTTCTTCTAGTTGTAGCTGTTGGTTGAATGGTGTGGTTGGTCCTGCAGAGGTCTTCCTACTGACCGCCCCATGTGGAGCGATGACAGCGGGTTGAAGGAATGCACCAAAGGAAACACTCATCCTCCGTCCCCTCAGTGGAGCTGGGTAGGTTGTATGTTATCACGTTATTATAATAAAGACACATGTCAGTGTTTCACGTTTATGGGAAAACATAAGTAACTTTGTGGAAGTCAGAGAATCAGTGATTGACTGACTGTGGACATTATACATTATAGAATAAAGTGTTTCTGGACATTCTAGTGTGACTTTATTCAACTTTAAACCTGGTTTCTTTTTATTCCATAGTGAAAGTCTAAACGTACATTAACCTTCAGTTAAATTAAACTTCTTTGTCTGTTTTTTAACTCATTAACTGGACTTTTAATAACCTGAGATGATTTATTTATGAATTTATTAATGAAGTGATGACACACGTTTAATGGATGAAGATCCTGGAACTTTATTTCTTTATATTTGGCTGCAGATTTATTGGATTTATTGATATGTACAGCACTTTATATTACATTATTATTATTAAAGTATAACTTTAATTTAATTTTTATCAGAAACTGACTCAAGATTCTTGTTCTTTTTAATTTAATTTTATTTTTTTTTATTATTATTATTATCTTAAATATTTAACCAAGATTTTTTATTTATTATTTATTTTAATTATTTTAATTTATTATTTTTTCTCTCAAATATTTATTTGATTATTATTGATTTTATATATTTATTTATTATATTTATTTTCATAATTAACATTTTTATTTCTTAATTTTCTCGTTTTTTATTTTTGTAAAAATATTTTTCCTAATATTTTATTTATATGATACTTTTTTTGTACTTTATTTATGACAATTTTCAAATAAAAATATAATAAATATAAATAATAATAATATAAATATATTGTCCTCAAATAACCATCGTCCTATAGGACATAGAGTCTGATCCTTTTAAGGTTTATTTTTTACTTTTTAAGGTGGTTTTTACCAGATGCATCCAGTTTCCCAGCATCATCCACAGATGATTTAGGCCAAACCTCCTTAAATTGTCCTCCTGTGCTGCAGGTGTCAGAGTGGGTGGTGGACTACAACGTTCCAGGAGGAACAGACAAAGAAGGATGGCAGTACGCTGCAGATTTCCCTGTGTGAGTAACCGCTGTCCATCAGAAGCAAATCAACACCCCAAGGAGTGATTCCGTGCTTTTATTTTGAAGTCTCTCTTCCCTTCAGGACGTTCCACGGCCACAAAACCATGAAGGATTTCGTCCGTCGCAGGAGGTGGACGAGGTAACCGCTCGCTGTTTGTGAATCACTGGCGTTATTAGTTAGTGATTTATACAGGAAGTGAAAATCTGGTGTTTTGTCAACAGGAAGTGTAAGATCACAGTCAGAGGTCCGTGGCAGCAGGTCCCGCCCATCCCTCTGAGTGACATCTCCTTGATGCCCTGTCTGGCCCAGACCAAGATGGACCAGGTCCCGGTCTGGGCCCTCAGCGATAAGGGAGAGGTCCTGTGTAGACTGGGAGTGAGTCCACAAAACCCAGCGGTGAGGACTTCTATCAAAGATCATCAGTTTATTATTATAGAGACTAAAGAAACCAGGAAATAATCAGAGAAGAGAAGCTGGAACCAGAGAATTTAGACATTTTCTACTTAAAAAATTACTCTAATTGATTATATAGATTATAGATAAGGATATAAATGAGGATTAATGTAATAGTTTATCAGAATAGTTGGTTATATATAGGTTCCCAACATTGTTACATTAAATATATCAACTATAGCCTTTAGTCTCCAGATAATCGTTAACATCTTTGTAACTTTTGGGATTAGAACAATGATTTCTCTTCACTTTTGCTTCTCCACTGGTGGATCTGGACCAAATTTACACATTTTTATTGTCCAGACCAACAGTCCACAACCCAAAGATCATCAGTTTATTATTATAGAGACTAAAGAAACCAGGAAATAATCAATTAATTGTTTGATTCATTAAACGGTGTAATCAGTGTTTCCAAAGCTGAAGATTCAAGTTTACTTTTATAGATGACTAAAGAAACAAGAAAATAATCAGATTTGAAAAAGTTGATTAATCGATTATCAAAATAGCTAGAGATTAATCAACTAATCGTTCAAACTTCAATCAAACTTTATTTATAAAGCACTTTTCATACATATAAAATGGCTGTGATGTTACTGGATTATATATTATAGTAATTTATCGTTATATTATTATATATTTGAGAAGCTGGAACCAGAGAATTTGGACGTTTTCTTCATAAAAATCACTCAAATCAAATAATTGATCATTGGCGATTAATCAGTGGCGATAGGAAAATAATAACTTTATTTATACAGGACCTTTAAAACAATATCTACAGAGTACTTTGACAGATCCAGTAAACTGAGAGGATACTCAGACATTAATAGAACAACAGAGAACATAAATGAAGACCAGATCAACAGTAAATAGATTTAACACAACATAATGTGTTGTTGGCGTCTCTAATGGATCCTGTGGTCCTCCAGGGCAGCTCGTGGCTCCATGTGGGTACGGATCAGCCCTTTAAGTCCATCTCCATCGGTGGAGCCAACCAGGTCTGGGCCATCACCAAGGATGGAGCCGTGTTCTATCGAGGGTCCGTGTCCCCGCAAAACCCCGCAGGTCAGTCCAGGATACGTTGTTCTAGAGGGTTCTGTCTGATAGAAACCTGTTAATCAAAGATGGCCGTCCCCCTCCAGGAGAATGTTGGTACCACATCCCGTCTCCTCTCAGACAGACGCTGAAGCAGCTGTCAGTCGGACGCACGTCTGTCTTTGCTGTGGACGAAAACAGTGAGTACAACATACGTGTGTATGAAATGAACAACACTGAAAAGAAATAAACACGCAATAAAATAAGCTGACATATGTTTTTTACTGTGTATATATGGATGTTTTTTGCTATAGTATGACTTTTTTTTTGACGACATGCTATAGTATGACCTTTTTTCTGCGACATGCTATAGTATGACCTTTTTTCTGCGACATGCTATAGTATGACCTTTTTTTTGACGACATGCTATAGTATGACCTTTTTTCGACGACATGCTATAGTATGACTTTTTTTCGACGACATGCTATAGTATGACTTTTTTTTGACGACATGCTATAGTATGACTTTTTTTTGACGACATGCTATAGTATGACCTTTTTTTGACGACATGCTATAGTATGACTTTTTTTTGACGACATGCTATAGTATGACCTTTTTTTTGACGACATGCTATAGTATGACCTTTTTTTAACGACATGCTATCGTATGACCTTTTTTTTGACGACATGCTATCGTATGACCTTTTTTTGACGACATGCTATAGTATGACCTTTTTTCTGCGACATGCTAGTATGACCTTTTTTCTGCGACATGCTATAGTATGACCTTTTTTCTGCGACATGCTATAGTATGACCTTTTTTCTGCGACATGCTATAGTATGACCTTTTTTCTGCGACATGCTATAGTATGACCTTTTTTCTGCGACATGCTATAGTATGACCTTTTTTTGACGACATGCTATAGTATGACCTTTTTTCTGCGACATGCTATAGTATGACCTTTTTTCTGCGACATGCTATAGTATGACCTTTTTTCTGTGACATGCTATAGTATGACCTTTTTTTGAAGACATACTATAGTATGACCTTTTTTTGACGACATGCTATAGTATGACCTTTTTTTTGACGACATGCTATAGTATGACTTTTTTTTTGACGACATGCTATAGTATGACTTTTTTCTGCGACATGCTATAGTATGACCTTTTTTTGACGACATGCTATAGTATGACTTTTTATTGACGACATGCTATAGTATGACCTTTTTTTGACGACATGCTATAGTATGACCTTTTTTTGACGACATGCTATAGTATGACCTTTTTTTGACGACATGCTATAGTATGACCTTTTTTTGACGACATGCTATAGTATGACCTTTTTTTGACGACATGCTATAGTATGACTTTTTTTGACGACATGCTATAGTCTGACCTTTTTTTGACGACATGCTATAGTATGACCTTTTTTTGACGACATGCTATAGTATGACTTTTTATTGACGACATGCTATAGTATGACCTTTTTTTGACGACATGCTATAGTATGACCTTTTTTTGACGACATGCTATAGTATGACTTTTTTTGACGACATGCTATAGTCTGACCTTTTTTTGACGACATACTATAGTATGACCTTTTTTTGACGACATGCTATAGTCTGACCTTTTTTTGACGACATGCTATAGTATGACCTTTTTTTGACGACATGCTATAGTATGACTTTTTTTTTGACGACATACTATAGTATGACCTTTTTTTAACGACATGCTATAGTATGACCTTTTTTTAACGACATAGTATGACTTTTTTTTGACGACATGCTATAGTATGACTTTTTTTTGACGACATGCTATAGTATGACCTTTTTTTGACGACATGTTATAGTATGACCTTTTTTTGACGACATGCTATAGTATGACCTTTTTTTGACGACATAGTATAGTATGACTTTTTTTTGACGACATGCTATAGTATGACCTTTTTTTGAAGACATGCTATAGTATGACCTTTTTTTGAAGACATGCTATAGTATGACTTTTTTTTAACGACATGCTATAGTATGACCTTTTTTTGACGACATGCTATAGTATGACCTTTTTTTTGACGACATGCTATAGTATGACTTTTTTTTTGACGACATGCTATAGTATGACCTTTTTTTGACGACATGCTATAGTATGACCTTTTTTCTGCGACATGCTATAGTATGACCTTTTTTTGACGACATGCTATAGTATGACCTTTTTTTGAAGACATGCTATAGTATGATCTTTTTTTGACGACATGCTATAGTATGACCTTTTTTCTGCGACATGCTATAGTATGACCTTTTTTCTGCGACATGCTATAGTATGACCTTTTTTTGACGACATGCTATAGTATGACCTTTTTTTGAAGACATGCTATAGTATGACCTTTTTTTGACGACATGCTATAGTATGACTTTTTTTTTGACGACATGCTATAGTATGACTTTTTTTTTGACGACATGCTATAGTGTGACTTTTTTTTGACGACATGCTATAGTGTGACTTTTTTTTGACGACATGCTATAGTATGACTTTTTTTTTGACGACATGCTATAGTGTGACTTTTTTTTGACGACATGCTATAGTATGACCTTTTTTTGACGACATACTATAGTATGACTTTTTTTTGACGACATGCTATAGTATGACTTTTTTTCTGCGACATGCTATAGTATGACCTTTTTTCTGCGACATGCTATAGTATGACCTTTTTTCTGCGACATGCTATAGTATGACCTTTTTTCTGCGACATGCTATAGTATGACCTTTTTTCTGCGACATGCTATAGTATGACCTTTTTTCTGCGACATGCTATAGTATGACCTTTTTTCTGCGACATGCTATAGTATGACCTTTTTTTGACGACATGCTATAGTATGACCTTTTTTTAACGACATAGTATAGTATGACTTTTTTTTGACGACATGCTATAGTATGACTTTTTTTTGACGACATGCTATAGTATGACCTTTTTTTGACGACATGCTATAGTATGACCTTTTTTTGACGACATGCTATAGTATGACTTTTTTTTGACGACATGCTATAGTATGACCTTTTTTTTGACGACATGCTATAGTATGACTTTTTTTTGACGACATGCTATAGTATGACCTTTTTTTTGACGACATGCTATAGTATGACTTTTTTTTTGACGACATGCTATAGTATGACTTTTTTTGACGACATGCTATAGTATGACTTTTTTTTGACGACATGCTATAGTATGACTTTTTTTGACGACATGCTATAGTATGACTTTTTTTGACGACATACTATAGTATGACCTTTTTTTAACGACATAGTATAGTATGACTTTTTTTTGACGACATGCTATAGTATGACCTTTTTTTGACGACATGCTATAGTATGACCTTTTTTTGACGACATGCTATAGTATGACTTTTTTTTTGACGACATGCTATAGTATGACCTTTTTTTGACGACATGCTATAGTATGACTTTTTTTGACGACATGCTATAGTATGACTTTTTATTGACGACATGCTATAGTATGACCTTTTTTTGACGACATGCTATAGTATGACCTTTTTTTGACGACATGCTATAGTATGACTTTTTTTGACGACATGCTATAGTATGACTTTTTATTGACGACATGCTATAGTATGACCTTTTTTTGACGACATGCTATAGTATGACCTTTTTTTGACGACATGCTATAGTCTGACCTTTTTTTGACGACATGCTATAGTATGACCTTTTTTTGACGACATGCTATAGTATGACTTTTTATTGACGACATGCTATAGTATGACCTTTTTTTGACGACATGCTATAGTATGACCTTTTTTTGACGACATGCTATAGTATGACCTTTTTTGACGACATGCTATAGTCTGACCTTTTTTTGACGACATGCTATAGTCTGACCTTTTTTTGACGACATGCTATAGTATGACCTTTTTTTGACGACATGCTATAGTATGACCTTTTTTTGACGACATGCTATAGTATGACTTTTTTTTTGACGACATGCTATAGTATGACTTTTTTTGACGACATGCTATAGTATGACCTTTTTTTTGACGACATGCTATAGTATGACTTTTTTTTGACGACATGCTATAGTATGACTTTTTTTGACGACATGCTATAGTATGACTTTTTTTTAACGACATAGTATAGTATGACTTTTTTTTGACGACATGCTATAGTATGACTTTTTTTTGACGACATGCTATAGTATGACTTTTTTTGACGACATGCTATAGTATGACCTTTTTTTAACGACATAGTATAGTATGACTTTTTTTGACGACATGCTATAGTATGACCTTTTTTTGACGACATGCTATAGTATGACCTTTTTTTGACGACATGCTATAGTATGACCTTTTTTTTGACGACATGCTATAGTATGACTTTTTTTTTGACGACATGCTATAGTATGACCTTTTTTTGACGACATGCTATAGTATGACTTTTTTTTGACGACATGCTATAGTATGACTTTTTTTTGACGACATGCTATAGTATGACCTTTTTTTGACGACATAGTATAGTATGACTTTTTTTTGACGACATGCTATAGTATGACTTTTTTTGACGACATGCTATAGTATGACCTTTTTTTGACGACATGCTATAGTCTGACCTTTTTTTGACGACATGCTATAGTATGACCTTTTTTTGACGACATGCTATAGTATGACTTTTTATTGACGACATGCTATAGTATGACCTTTTTTTGACGACATGCTATAGTATGACCTTTTTTTGACGACATGCTATAGTATGACTTTTTTTGACGACATGCTATAGTATGACCTTTTTTTGACGACATGCTATAGTATGACCTTTTTTTGACGACATGCTATAGTATGACCTTTTTTTGACGACATGCTATAGTATGACCTTTTTTTGACGACATGCTATAGTATGACCTTTTTTATGACGACATGCTATAGTATGACCTTTTTTTGACGACATGCTATAGTATGACCTTTTTTTAAAGACATACTATAGTATGACCTTTTTTTTGACGACATACTATAGTATGACCTTTTTTTGACGACATGCTATAGTATGACCTTTTTTATGACGACATGCTATAGTATGACTTTTTTTGACGACATGCTATAGTATGACCTTTTTTTGACGACATGCTATAGTATGACCTTTTTTTGACGACATGCTATAGTATGACTTTTTTTTTGACGACATGCTATAGTATGACTTTTTTTTTGACGACATGCTATAGTATGACTTCATAATATGTATAATGTGTATAATATATTGATATGTGTATATGTATTTATGGTATGTATGTATTGTTTTGGTATGTATGTTTTTGATATGTATCCAAGTGCTTTTTTGTATTTATTTGTGTTTTTTGGTATGTATGTATGTTGTTCTTTTATGGTATGTTTTTTGTTTGGTATGTATATATCCAAGTGTTTTTTTGGTATACATGTTTTTTTGGTATGACTGAATGTAATTGTATTTTAGTATGTGTGTGTGTATGTGTTTTGTGGTACACTGAACAAAACTATAAACAACAGTTTTGTTTTTGCTTCCATTTTTTATGAGATGAATTCAAAGACCTAAAACATTTTCTACATACACAAAGGCGTGGCATATCAAGATGCTGATTAGACAACATGCATATTGCACAGGTCTGGCCACAATAAAACATACATACATACCAAAAATACATACATACATGCCATAAAACATACATGCATTCCAAACAAAACATACATGCAACATAAAAAACACACATACATACCAAAAATACATACATAGCATGTGGCCCTACAAAAGTCATACTATAGCATGTCGTCAAAAAAAGGTCATACTATAGCATGTCGTCAAAAAAAGGTCATACTATAGCATGTCGTCAAAAAAAGGTCATACTATAGCATGTCGTCAAAAAAAGGTCATACTATAGCATGTCGTCAAAAAAAGGTCATACTATAGCATGTTGTCATAAAAAGGTCATACTATAGTATGTCGTCAAAAAAAAGGTCATACTATAGTATGTCTTTAAAAAAAGGTCATACTATAGCATGTCGTCAAAAAAAGGTCATACTATAGCATGTCGTCAAAAAAAGGTCATACTATAGCATGTCGTCATAAAAAAGGTCATACTATAGCATGTCGTCAAAAAAGGTCATACTATAGTATGTCGTCAAAAAAAGGTCATACTATAGTATGTCGTCAAAAAAAAGGTCATACTATAGTATGTCGTCAAAAAAAGGTCATACTATAGTATGTCGTCAAAAAAAAGGTCATACTATAGCATGTCGTCAAAAAAAGGTCATATTATAGCATGTCGTCAAAAAAAGGTCATACTATAGCATGTCGTCAAAAAAAAGGTCATACTATAGTATGTCGTCAAAAAAAGGTCATACTATAGCATGTCGTCAAAAAAAGGTCATACTATAGCATGTCGTCAAAAAAAGGTCATACTATAGCATGTCGTCAAAAAAAGGTCATACTATAGCATGTCGTCAAAAAAAGGTCATACTATAGCATGTCGTCAAAAAAAGGTCATACTATAGCATGTCGTCAAAAGAAGGTCATACTATAGCATGTCGTCAAAAAAAGGTCATACTATAGTATGTCGTCATAAAAAAGGTCATACTATAGCATGTCGTCAAAAAAAGGTCATACTATAGCATGTCGTCAAAAAAAGGTCATACTATAGTATGTCGTCAAAAAAAAAGTCATACTATAGTATGTCGTCAAAAAAAAGGTCATACTATAGCATGTCGTCAAAAAAAAGTCATACTATAGCATGTCGTCAAAAAAAGGTCATACTATAGCATGTCGTCAAAAAAAGGTCATACTATAGCATGTCGTCAAAAAAAGGTCATACTATAGCATGTCGTCAAAAAAAAGGTCATACTATAGTATGTCGTCAAAAAAAGGTCATACTATAGCATGTCGTCAAAAAAAGGTCATACTATAGCATGTCGTCAAAAAAAGGTCATACTATAGCATGTCGTCAAAAAAAGGTCATACTATAGTATGTCGTCAAAAAAAGGTCATACTATAGCATGTCGTCAAAAAAAGGTCATACTATAGCATGTCGTCAAAAAAAGGTCATACTATAGCATGTCGTCAAAAAAAGGTCATACTATAGCATGTCGTCAAAAAAAGGTCATACTATAGCATGTCGTCAAAAAAAGGTCATACTATAGCATGTCGTCAAAAAAAGGTCATACTATAGCATGTCGTAAAAAAAAGGTCATACTATAGCATGTCGTCAAAAAAAGGTCATACTATAGCATGTCGTCAAAAGAAGGTCATACTATAGCATGTCGTCATAAAAAAGGTCATACTATAGCATGTCGTCAAAAAAAGGTCATACTATAGTATGTCGTCAAAAAAAGGTCATACTATAGTATGTCGTCAAAAAAAAGGTCATACTATAGCATGTCGTCAAAAAAAGGTCATACTATAGTATGTCGTCAAAAAAAGGTCATACTATAGTATGTCGTCAAAAAAAAGGTCATACTATAGTATGTCGTCAAAAAAAGGTCATACTATAGCATGTCGTCAAAAAAAGGTCATACTATAGCATGTCGTCAAAAAAAGGTCATACTATAGCATGTCGTCAAAAGAAGGTCATACTATAGCATGTCGTCATAAAAAAGGTCATACTATAGCATGTCGTCAAAAAAAGGTCATACTATAGTATGTCTTTAAAAAAAGGTCATACTATAGCATGTCGTCAAAAAAAGGTCATACTATAGCATGTCGTCATAAAAAAGGTCATACTATAGCATGTCGTCAAAAAAAGGTCATACTATAGTATGTCGTCAAAAAAAAGGTCATACTATAGTATGTCGTCAAAAAAAAGGTCATACTATAGTATGTCGTCAAAAAAAAGGTCATACTATAGCATGTCGTCAAAAAAAGGTCATACTATAGTATGTCGTCAAAAAAAGGTCATACTATAGTATGTCGTCAAAAAAAAGGTCATACTATAGCATGTCGTCAAAAAAAGGTCATACTATAGTATGTCATCAAAAAAAGGTCATACTATAGTATGTCGTCAAAAAAAAGGTCATACTATAGCATGTCGTCAAAAAAAAGTCATACTATAGCATGTCGTCAAAAGAAGGTCATACTATAGCATGTCGTCATAAAAAAGGTCATACTATAGCATGTCGTCAAAAAAAGGTCATACTATAGTATGTCGTCAAAAAAAGGTCATACTATAGTATGTCGTCAAAAAAAAGGTCATACTATAGCATGTCGTCAAAAAAAGGTCATACTATAGTATGTCGTCAAAAAAAGGTCATACTATAGTATGTCGTCAAAAAAAAGGTCATACTATAGTATGTCTTTAAAAAAAGGTCATACTATAGCATGTCGTCAAAAAAAGGTCATACTATAGCATGTCGTCATAAAAAAGGTCATACTATAGCATGTCGTCAAAAAAAGGTCATACTATAGTATGTCGTCAAAAAAAGGTCATACTATAGTATGTCGTCAAAAAAAAGGTCATACTATAGTATGTCGTCAAAAAAAGGTCATACTATAGCATGTCGTCAAAAAAAGGTCATACTATAGTATGTATTTAAAAAAAGGTCATACTATAGCATGTCGTCAAAAAAAGGTCATACTATAGCATGTCGTCATAAAAAAGGTCATACTATAGCATGTCGTCAAAAAAAGGTCATACTATAGTATGTCGTCAAAAAAAAGGTCATACTATAGTATGTCTTTAAAAAAAGGTCATACTATAGCATGTCGTCAAAAAAAGGTCATACTATAGCATGTCGTCATAAAAAAGGTCATACTATAGCATGTCGTCAAAAAAAGGTCATACTATAGTATGTCGTCAAAAAAAGGTCATACTATAGTATGTCGTCAAAAAAAAGGTCATACTATAGCATGTCGTCAAAAAAAGGTCATACTATAGTATGTCGTCAAAAAAAAGGTCATACTATAGCATGTCGTCAAAAAAAGGTCATACTATAGTATGTCGTCAAAAAAAGGTCATACTATAGTATGTCGTCAAAAAAAAGGTCATACTATAGCATGTCGTCAAAAAAAGGTCATACTATAGTATGTCGTCAAAAAAAAGGTCATACTATAGTATGTCTTTAAAAAAAGGTCATACTATAGCATGTCGTCAAAAAAAGGTCATACTATAGCATGTCGTCATAAAAAAGGTCATACTATAGCATGTCGTCAAAAAAAGGTCATACTATAGTATGTCGTCAAAAAAAGGTCATACTATAGTATGTCGTCAAAAAAAAGGTCATACTATAGTATGTCGTCAAAAAAAGGTCATACTATAGCATGTCGTCAAAAAAAGGTCATACTATAGTATGTATTTAAAAAAAGGTCATACTATAGCATGTCGTCAAAAAAAGGTCATACTATAGCATGTCGTCATAAAAAAGGTCATACTATAGCATGTCGTCAAAAAAAGGTCATACTATAGTATGTCGTCAAAAAAAAGGTCATACTATAGTATGTCTTTAAAAAAAGGTCATACTATAGCATGTCGTCAAAAAAAGGTCATACTATAGCATGTCGTCATAAAAAAGGTCATACTATAGCATGTCGTCAAAAAAAGGTCATACTATAGTATGTCGTCAAAAAAAGGTCATACTATAGTATGTCGTCAAAAAAAAGGTCATACTATAGCATGTCGTCAAAAAAAGGTCATACTATAGTATGTCGTCAAAAAAAAGGTCATACTATAGCATGTCGTCAAAAAAAGGTCATACTATAGTATGTCGTCAAAAAAAGGTCATACTATAGTATGTCGTCAAAAAAAAGGTCATACTATAGCATGTCGTCAAAAAAAGGTCATACTATAGTATGTCGTCAAAAAAAGGTCATACTATAGCATGTCGTCAAAAAAAAGGTCATACTATAGCATGTCGTCAAAAAAAAGTCATACTATAGCATGTCGTCAAAAAAAGGTCATATTATAGCATGTCGTCAAAAAAAGGTCATACTATAGCATGTCGTCAAAAAAAAGTCATACTATAGCATGTCGTCAAAAGAAGGTCATACTATAGCATGTCGTCATAAAAAAGGTCATACTATAGCATGTCGTCAAAAAAAGGTCATACTATAGTATGTCGTCAAAAAAAGGTCATACTATAGTATGTCGTCAAAAAAAAGGTCATACTATAGCATGTCGTCAAAAAAAGGTCATACTATAGTATGTCGTCAAAAAAAGGTCATACTATAGTATGTCGTCAAAAAAAAGGTCATACTATAGTATGTCTTTAAAAAAAGGTCATACTATAGCATGTCGTCAAAAAAAGGTCATACTATAGCATGTCGTCATAAAAAAGGTCATACTATAGCATGTCGTCAAAAAAAGGTCATACTATAGTATGTCGTCAAAAAAAGGTCATACTATAGTATGTCGTCAAAAAAAAGGTCATACTATAGCATGTCGTCAAAAAAAAGTCATACTATAGCATGTCGTCAAAAGAAGGTCATACTATAGCATGTCGTCATAAAAAAGGTCATACTATAGCATGTCGTCAAAAAAAGGTCATACTATAGTATGTCGTCAAAAAAAGGTCATACTATAGTATGTCGTCAAAAAAAAGGTCATACTATAGCATGTCGTCAAAAAAAGGTCATACTATAGTATGTCGTCAAAAAAAGGTCATACTATAGTATGTCGTCAAAAAAAAGGTCATACTATAGTATGTCTTTAAAAAAAGGTCATACTATAGCATGTCGTCAAAAAAAGGTCATACTATAGCATGTCGTCATAAAAAAGGTCATACTATAGCATGTCGTCAAAAAAAGGTCATACTATAGTATGTCGTCAAAAAAAGGTCATACTATAGTATGTCGTCAAAAAAAAGGTCATACTATAGTATGTCGTCAAAAAAAGGTCATACTATAGCATGTCGTCAAAAAAAGGTCATACTATAGTATGTCTTTAAAAAAAGGTCATACTATAGCATGTCGTCAAAAAAAGGTCATACTATAGCATGTTGTCATAAAAAAGGTCATACTATAGCATGTCGTCAAAAAAAGGTCATACTATAGTATGTCGTCAAAAAAAAGGTCATACTATAGTATGTCTTTAAAAAAAGGTCATACTATAGCATGTCGTCAAAAAAAGGTCATACTATAGCATGTCGTCATAAAAAAGGTCATACTATAGCATGTCGTCAAAAAAAGGTCATACTATAGTATGTCGTCAAAAAAAGGTCATACTATAGTATGTCGTCAAAAAAAAGGTCATACTATAGCATGTCGTCAAAAAAAGGTCATACTATAGTATGTCGTCAAAAAAAAGGTCATACTATAGCATGTCGTCAAAAAAAGGTCATACTATAGTATGTCGTCAAAAAAAAGGTCATACTATAGCATGTCGTCAAAAAAAGGTCATACTATAGTATGTCGTCAAAAAAAGGTCATACTATAGCATGTCGTCAAAAAAAAGGTCATACTATAGCATGTCGTCAAAAAAAAGTCATACTATAGCATGTCGTCAAAAAAAGGTCATACTATAGTATGTCGTCAAAAAAAGGTCATACTATAGCATGTCGTCAAAAAAAGGTCATACTATAGCATGTCGTCAAAAAAAGGTCATACTATAGCATGTCGTCAAAAAAAGGTCATATTATAGCATGTCGTCAAAAAAAGGTCATACTATAGCATGTCCTCAAAAAAAAGGTCATACTATAGCATGTCGTCAAAAAAAAGGTCATACTATAGCATGTCCTCAAAAAAAAGTCATACTATAGTATGTCGTCAAAAAAAGGTCATACTATAGCATGTCGTCAAAAAAAGGTCATACTATAGCATGTCGTCAAAAAAAGGTCATACTATAGCATGTGGCAGAAACAAACACACATAATAATATAACACATATACATACATGTACAAGTGTATGTGAGGTTGTTTTGTATGTTGTGTGGTATTATAAACATGTATAATTACATATAAAAAAATACATATATTATACATACTGTATGTGTAGATGTACATACATCCTCCCTCTAACATCACATCTTCCCGTGTTGCCTAGGTAACCTGTGGTACCGCCAGGGCCTGACCCCCAGCTACCCTCAGGGTTCAGCCTGGGAACTCATCTCCAACAACGTCACCAAGGTGACGGTGGGACCTCTGGACCAGGTCAGCGAGGACCACTGATCCAGCTCTGAGGTCAGGGTTCACCTTCCTGACTGACCCGTGTGGTGCTTCCTCCCTCCAGGTGTGGACCATCGCTGACGGGGTTCCGGGTTTTCCTTCAGAGACGCCTGGAGCCGTGTGCCACCGGCTGGGAGTGGGACCCCTGCAGCCCAAAGGCCAGAGCTGGGACTACGGCATCGGGGTGAGTCTGATCACTGAAACAGTTAATGCATCATTAACATTAAAGGTGCAGTGTGTCGTCACTGGCACCATCTAGTGGTGAAGCTGCAGATCGCAGCTCAAAGTATTTATACAACTATTTATACATTTACTCTGATTTTTATTTGTTTTTAGGCTTTTAGTTTGAAATCCTGCTGCAGAAAAACGCTTCACTGAAGGTTATTTCCTCTTAATGAATGTAGAAATAGTTATTTTCTGTTTTATTTCTGTCTTTTTCAAAAAAAATTCGCACTCAGTCGTCCTGATGATAAACACATTTTTAATGATTAAATATTTTCTGATTACTTTGGTTTGTTTCTGAACTTTATTTATTAATGAAATCGATAAATTAACTATTTACAGGTTTGAGAAAGAAAGAAGAAAATTGTAAATATTTTTAAAAAATATATATTTTGGGGGAAATTTTTCATCCATTTTTACTTTTTAAGAATCATTTATAAAAATATTTCCAAATCTGTTTGTTTTTTAAGAATTAAAATAATAATAAAGCATGGAAATATACACATCTATATATTTTCATTAAGTCTTATTTTGGTATAAAGTAAAAATACATGTAAACTAATTTTCTCTGTAAACATCGTCTGGAAAAACAAAAAATTTGCATTGAAATACGTCGTTTTTGTGTTTTTATCAATTTCATTGATTGGATTTTCACAGTAATGGTGATTAAAAATATAAAAATATAAAAAATATCAAATAATAAAGTATTTTCAAGCTTCACCATGACTATTTCTACTTAAATAAAATAAGCTAATGTTTGATTTGGAGGCGTTTACCTCCTTATTTAATTCTTTTCACATCCAGGGAGGATGGGAACACATCAGCGTCAGAGGGAACTCGGTCGAGGCTCCTCGGGCTCCGCCCCCTTCGCTCGTTGGGCCCCTCCCCCCTCGCAGCCCCCTCCCCCCCCGGCCTCAGTTAAACGGCAGCGCCGCCGGAGTTTAGAGGCGTCCGGTTCCTCTGACTGTGCCTGGATCTTCACTCCCTGACGTTTCCTGACGTTTCCTGATCCACGTCCTGGTCCCTTCGTGTAAAGGAAGCACACAATCACTTTGATGGTGATGGACGGACGTTCCTGACCTCAGCGAACGCAGCGGAGACGCATTAAAGTATAAAGAAGCTTGACGTGTGTGAGATTAAACTAAAGAAGAAGTGAGTGCATGTGTTACGCGTCCTGGGATCCTGCAGTCGCTTTGATTTATTCTTCTATTCCTGTGAAAAGCTGAGAGGGACGTTGATAAAGGGCTGAGGCTTTGCTACCAAACCTGTTTTCTTACCCACAATCCTCTGGTTTATAGACTCTGTCGCTGTTTTATTGGTTTTTGTCGTTGGTTTTGCATGTGATTGAATTATTTATGCATTTGTTTGCATTTTGTTTAAACAGGAGAGTTTTAGGGACAATGGGAAAAAAAAAAAAGGTCAGAATTCTGAATTTAATTAAAGAATTCTGAGAATAAATAAAATTGTCAGAATCCTGATTTTAATTCAAGTGGTATATTTAAAAAAATAATAATAGTTTTTTTAGAATTAATTTAATAATAATTTCTGCGATGGTATAGAAAATTTTTGGACATTTTTTTTAGAACAAATACAAAATTACCCTTTAATTTTTTTTTCACTTTTGAGAAAAAAAGACTTTAATGTTGAAAATAAAATAAATTCAAAGGGTAGTTTTTTTTTTTATTTGTTGCAGAAAAAAAAATTATAAATTATGTTTTTTTGTTCTTTTTAGTATTAATTTAATAATTTATGTGATGGTGTAGAAAAAAAAAAGAATTTTGACATTTTTTGTAGAACAAATAAAAAATTACCATTTAATTAATTTAGTTTTTCACTTTTAATAAAAAATACTTTAATCTGGAAAATAAAATAAATTCAAATGATAATTTTTATTTATTTATTTATTTATTATTATAAATAATAAATATTTTTTATTTATTATTATTTCTGATTTTTTTCCCCCCCCTTTTAGAATAAATATTAATCCTTATTTTTTATGCACTGTCTAGAAAAAAAATAGCCTTTAATTATTTTTTTTCCACTTTTGAGAAAAATTACTTAAATAAATTAATGGGTAATTAAATGGGTAATTATTTTTTTTTAATTCTTAGACTTTTTTTTCTTTAGAATAACCTAAAAACATTAAACCTTAATTTTTATGCCATGGTATAGAAAAAAAAAGTCCAAATTTTTTTATACAATAAATAAAACAAAATTTTATTTAATTTTTTAGTAACAAGAAAAATGTCAGAATTCAACCCCGTAAATTTTATCTATTTAAAAATTTCTCAGAAAAAAATCTGAATTGTTAGCTTAAAGTCAGAATTCTGACTTTATATAACAAATATATAAAAAGGCCACTGGCCCTAATCCTCTTCTGCATATTTCTCCATATGTTTTGGTCGATTATACGTTTGCATTGGAGTGTTTTTTGCTCGTATTGCTACAAAAATCCTCCTTAATACTTTTTTCGAAATGACAATGGACAAATTTGAGGAATCTATGAAAATATCTTGCTCTTTACTCACAGGCAGCTGCAGCGAAAACCTAAAAACTATAATTTAATCTACATCTCCAGATAATAAACTCCGGCTCCTGCAATAAAGCATTAATACAATAAATGATCATCTGTTAATACGACATCGTCCACGTTTCTGCTACGACTGAGACTGTTGAACCTGCACAGAACGTCTGAATGTGACCACGACTGGAAAATTCATCTTCCAAGGGCATTAAAATGTGAAATAAAAGTCTAAAAATGCTGTTACATGTTCTGACATCATTTCACAGTACATACTGTGTTATAATAAAATAAACGCAATAACTTTTGCAGTTAAAGTGACATCCTGACATCAAGACGTTAATAAAACTTAACGCAATTGTCTTTATGTGTGAATCAGTTTTTTTTTTATTTGATATTTCGCAGGAGAATCTATGTTAAAAGTTCTGATTTTGAGATAAAACATTTTTCTCGCTGTAGCGCCCCCTAGTGGATAAACTGCACCAAATTTGGTGTGTACCCTTAGGAAATGATGTATTATAATACTACCAAGTTTGGTTGTAATACATCAAAGGACCGCCGAGATATGACCTCACTTCCTGTTTGGCTTCTTCGCTATTTCGATTGGATTTTGATTGGCTGTCACAGTCAAACGATTATCAATATCAAAAATCTGTTTGATGGCTTTTTTGCAGCTTGATCTATAGATCCTATATACCAATTTTCATGAAAACTGGTCAAAAATTGAGACCTGTGAAACTTCTTTTTTCCCGAAATTCAAAAAAATGCAAAATGGCAGAAAATCTGAAGCGTATCTACAAATTTGACCAGTTGGTGGCGCTAAAGAGTTTGATGCATTGACATGAAATTTGGTAAAAATAATCATTGGACCACATAGAATCAAGATGCCAACTTTCACAACTTTCCACCACATGGTTCTAGACTCCCATACAGAAGAACATATGTGAAATAATAAAAAGAAACCATTCAAATGGTTCACAGCTTGGCCCCAATAACAGCTAAGAGGATCAATGGTTCTCAAAGTGGGGTCCAGGGACCCCCAGGGGTCCTTGAGGAGGTGCTAGGGGGTCCCCAGAATAAAGGGAAATAATTTATTTTACAATAATTTAAACTTTCCACAAATAAATAATGACAGAATATAGGAGCGTTTGTATGGACGACCGAAGCTGCCAGTATTAGAAGTAATAAAATAAAATAATAAAAAAATATATATATTTATATTTTATTCCTTCTTATTATTTTCACTTTGCAAAAGAATTTTTAAAAAATTTCCATTTTATAAATTTGGGGAAATAAATGATTACATAAAACAAATATTTATAAGAAAAAAGGAATTAAATAAATGCAGCATTTATGTGCAAAGGGAAAAAAAATACACAAATAAATAAATTCATTAATTAAATGTAATAAATACAGTCAGATTTATTCATGTACTGAGTCATTTATTTATTCTTTTTTTATCTTGGCAGCTTCAATCCTCCATAAAAACCTAGAAGATTCCCAGAAAAATAGTTGTGATGTCACAAATCCCCGTGGTAGGTGCTCAGCCCAGAGTGAAGAATAAAAAACTCACCTCCTGTTGAATCTGGTCGTTCGTCTCCATCAGAACCTTTAACTCAACACAAAACATTCAGTGGAAGTTCATTTGCATTTATTTTCATATTAAACAGTGTAATTATAAACATTTCATTCAATTACACTAAGCATGATCAATATGAAGTAAAAATATTACCATTTTTTTAAAATCTACAAGTTTAAAGGACAGAATGGATTCACATCTGCTTCTGTGTCTTAATTTAACTGTTTTTTTGTGGTTTTTTTGTGTTTTTTTAGCCCGTAACGGTGATATGTTCCTCTGATCAACTTCAGCTTTAAGTTACAAAATGAAACCTCATCATCTAGAACTCACGTCGGTGTTTTTTTCCCCATTTACAGACAAAATAAAAGAAAAAAACAAATCAACATTTATATACATCAGTACAGTTCAACATTAAGTTACATTTCTCAAATGTGCAAGATTAAGCATATGTATACTGTAGTCAAACAAAACCAGATTTCCTTAAATTAACGTTCAAGTTTAACTGAAAAAGCACAGGCTGCTGGTTTTAAACAGAGGTTAATAGTCTAAGATACAGTGGTTTTCTGGGGGATTCTACTGCAGTGAAGTAGAACTGTTCGTTGGGTCAAAACCGCTTTAAAAGGAAAAAGAACTGCACAGTGTCAAACTGTGGTTTTCTGTCTGTACATGGAAACGTTTAGAGGAGGAAGTGATGATATCGATGCTCAGAAGCTGCAGATAAACTGCTTCGTTGGGTTTTGACACAATAAAAAGAACAAAAAAAAAAAGGCAAAGATAGTTCTGTCCATGATAAAAGCAGCAGTGATTTGGATTATTATCAGTTTTTGTTCTTGTAGTGATGAATATTCCCGTGAAGCTTAAATTCCCTGCGCGTCCGGTTCGCTAGAATCCGTGAAAACTCATTGCACGTTCCTCCTTTTTTTCCTAAAAAATAAAACCTCCCGCTTTTTCTTGCAGTGACGTTGAGCGGGAGGAAACTTTCAGAGCATAAAACGAAGCTTCGCAAACTGTTTTTCCTCGTAAATCGGCGATTTACGACGCGTTAAACTTCCCGTGTCGGTTCCTTTTCTGCGACGTGAATAACGGAACATACGGCGTCGGTAAATATTCATCATCCTGTGTTTGGATGCTGCTTCGTCAACTTCAACCCTTCTTATTTTAAAACAAAACAAAAAGATGCTACCGAAGGATTTAAGGAAAGTTTCTCTCCCGTAGGAGATCGTGTGTGAAATGGAAAAAAAGAACAATTCCCCTTCAAAATAAAAGGCAACCACTGAAATAAATGCACGACACGAAGGAGCAAAACTGTTCGGATGTTCCTGCAAAAATAAAAGTCAGAGCTTATTCCTATTTGGCTGTAGTGGTGATTGTAGCCGGAGACCAGTGTGATGAAATCGTTAGAACGTAAAAAAAAAAGTTTGTTTTTTTGTTGTTTTTTGTTTTTTTTGGTGATGAAAACGAAAATAAAGAAGCAGCCGAACACCTGGAATGAGCTGTGACGAGTTCTTAAAGCGACGTTTAGAAGCTTAGGCCCGTTAAAAGTTCTGCTTTTCTTCTTTTCCTCCTCAAGTGGAATTGCACTGAACTGAAATCACACACACATTCATACACACACACACACACACACACACACACACAGCTGGAGGTGATGATGCGGCTCAGACCGTCTGGGCCTCGTCAGTTTCTTTTTGTTCTCATGGTCGAGTCCATGAAGGTAAAGAGCAGTTCTGCCTGAGAGAAGCATCCACAAAACGCCTCATCTGTCCCGTCAGCCTGTTTTCAGCCAATCAGACGTCCCGAAAGTGCGAGTAGAGGTTCGTGTTTTAGCGACGCGACGATCACATTTAGTCCTTTTCTCCGTCTTCGCTGCTTCCTGAAGAGAAAAAAGACGAATATGACTCAAACTTACAGTTTTATTAAGTAGTAAAATATGATAATAACAGGGAAAATCTATGAAACACAAAGTCAAAATATTAAATGGTTGTTATAATATTATTGAAGTCGTGGACTTCAAAGTAAAGGTCTCAGAGGTCGTGGACTTCAAAGTAAAGGTCTCAGAGGTCGTGGAATTCAAAGTAAAGGTCTCAGAGGTCGTGGACTTCAAAGTAAAGCTCTCAGAGGTCGTGGACTTCAAAGTAAAAGTCCCAGAGGTCGTGGAATTCAAAGTAAAGGTCTCAGAGGTCATGGACTTCAACGTAAAGGTCTCAGAGGTCGTGGACTTCAAAGTAAAGGTCTCAGAGGTCGTGGAATTCAAAGTAAAGGTCTCAGAGGTCGTGGAATTCAAAGTAAAGGTCTCAGAGGTCGTGGAATTCAAAGTAAAGGTCTCAGAGGTCGTGGACTTCAAAGTAAAGGTCTCAGAGGTCGTGGACTTCAAAGTAAAGGTCTCAGAGGTCGTGGAATTCAAAGTAAAGGTCTCAGAGGTCATGGAATTCAAAGTAAAAGTCCCAGAGGTCGTGGAATTCAATCTAAAGGTGTCAGAGGTCGTAGAATTGAATCTAAAGGTCTCAGAGGTCGTGGACTTCAATCTAAAGGTCTCAGAGGTCATGGACTTCAACCTAAAGGTCTCAGAGGTCGTGGAATTCAAAGTAAAAGTCCCAGAGGTCGTGGACTTCAATCTAAAGGTCTCAGAGGTCATGGACTTCAATCTAAAGGTCTCAGAGGTCGTGGAATTCAAAGTAAAAGTCCCAGAGGTCGTGGACTTCAATCTAAAGGTCTCAGAGGTCATGGACTTCAATCTAAAGGTCTCAGAGGTCATGGACTTCAATCTAAAGGTCTCAGAGGTCATGGACTTCAATCTAAAGGTCTCAGAGGTCGTGGACTTCAAAGTAAAGGTCTCAGAGGTCGTGGACTTCAATCTAAAGGTGTCAGAGGTCGTGGACTCGCCTCCTTGCTCCATGTCCGAGTCGGTGAGGTGTGTGAGGGAGAAGCTGGCGATGCTGGCCGGAGAGATGGAGAATCTGGAGTAGCTGGAGGAGCTGGTCCAGCTCGGCTCCACGCCGCCCGGAGACGAGAAACGGGACGACGACGTTGACGACGCTGCAGAGGGCGTGACCTTTGACCCGGGGTCTTTATTGGTCTTGGAGAGGAAGGCTGGAGCCGGGGAGGAGAAGTCATCGTCCCACTCAAAACCACCACCTGAAGACGGAGGTAACAAAGAAAGAAAAGTATTCTAGTTTAGTTTCAGTCTTGATTGAGTCTCTTTGACAGCAGGCTGAAAGTAATGAGAACATTTCAAACATTTTAATGACATTTTTTTTTTGTTACCTTCTTCGTCTGTGGAACTCTCTGAGTTGGTGAAGCGGTTCAGGAAACTGGCAGCAGCAGCTGGACGACTGAACTCTGGGACGTGGCTGTTGGAACCTGACGAGTGGTCGCCCAGTTCCTTGGTGGGAGTTTCCTGTTGAAAATATCCAGATAAAAACTAAAAATCTAGACCCTGGACGCCACTTTGAGAGCCACTTCATTAGAGGGATTCCTTACCTGGTCAAACAGGTAGACGGTGACATCATCAAAGAAGGACACGGCTCTTCTGGAGTTGTCGGCGTCGGCCTTCGGGGTGAACGGCGACGGCGCCGCCTCGATGTTCAGCGTGGTGGGCTTCAACAGGCTCTTCAGGTTCTTGGAGGCGCTGTCGTCGGAGACGATGAGCGGCACGGCGTGCGTGGCGGCGCCGCCGTCGTCCTCGCTCTCGGAGCTGGAGCTGCTGTGCAGCTGGTACGCCCGGCTCTCGTCGTCCGAGTCGTCGCTGTTCTCGTCCTCCTCGTCCGCGTCCTCGCCGCCGCCGTCCTCCTCCTGGCTGTCGGGGCCGTCCCGCCTGCCCAGGTACCGGCCCTCCATGTCCGGCTCTTTTATTTTGTGGGCTACGTCGCTGGCGTAGGTCCTGGTTAGCTTGGCGTGAACCGCGTTTTCCAGCAGCGGCTTGACAGGAAGCGGCGTCGATGGTTCCGGATGTTCCGCCGGTTCTGGTTCAGGAGACGTCATGACCTTCAAAAACTCATGTTTGTTTCCGTTTTCCTCGTGGCTGTCGACGGGCGACTCACCGTGTGTTTCCTCCGGTGAAACCTGAAGATCAGGCGATTCTCCGGCTTCCACAGGTGGTTCTGCAGCTACAGGAGAATCTTGCTGAGAGAATAAAGAGTCGACATCTCTATCCACGTTGACTTCAGGTGCGGCACCACTGGCCTCATCGGTCGAGTTCTGCAGCCATGAGACTCCTGCGGTTTCCTCTGACTTCTTCTCAGGTTCCGATTCGTTGTCTGAGAAGTAGGCGGAGTCTCTGTAATTGCTGCCCATGAGCGGCTCCTCGGCAGGAACCACGTGATCCGGCTCCTGATCCTCGTCCTGATCCGGACTGCGACCGTCCAGCGCACCTTCGACTTCAGAGATGACTATTTCCGGTGGGACCAGACTGGTGGCAGCAGTAGGTTCTTCTGTCTCTTCTTCTTCTTCTTCTTTGGCGACGCTCAAGCCGTTTTTTACAGGGGAGTGGTCCTCCACGTTGGGCTGGGAGTTCCACTCGGGGGACTCCAGGTTCTCAGTCTCGTAGCCGCTGTCGGCTATTTTATACGGAGGCTGGAGTTTGTGTTGGGCGACCTGAACGTTCAGCTCCTCCCCCTGTTCTGCCAGCCGGTGGATGTCCAGCGAGTCCAGCGAGTCCGGGGTCTCGGCCGAGTTGTCCACGGTCGGTAGAGTCGTGGACATGCTGTCTTCCAGTAAGCTGTCCTGGCTGATCTGGTCCAAGGATGGCCCAGAGACCAGCAGATACGATCTGACAAGAGGACGCCCGTTGAAGGATTCCTCATGGTCCGACAGGGTGGTTTCCAGTTCTATATCCGCGTCCTCTATCAGTTCGCTCAACAGATCATTGCTTGTTAGATCTTCACTGTTCCCGTTGTCCACGGACGACGCTTGGACGTGCAGGTCTTCAGGCATTTTACTTCCCGCGAGGAGCTGAGAACCATCCGTCGAGGTTCCAAGGTCTTCTTCAGGGCTCGGAATTTTGGCATCTGTGCACAATGATTCGGTTGTGGCACTTTCTGAAAACGCGGGGCCATCAGTTTCACTGATGATAATCTCAAACCTCTGTGAGGTAGAATCGAAACCAGAGTCCGTAACTCTGTCCGAGGACTGGAGCAGACTCAGGTCTTCGGTGGAAGAACTAGGTCTACCTGGCAGCTGGTTGCTTGTGTTATCTTCTGTGACCACTGTAATGGAAGGCACCGGTGTTGCATTTCCCACCAGGGACTGATTTATATCCCCGAAGCTGGAATCTGGGGAATCTAAACCCTCTTGTCTTGAGGATGTGCTACTGGATGTGGCTTTTAAATAAGTGTCTGCTGTGTTTAAGCTGCCTAAAGTCTCGAGGTTGTCCCAAGAGCTCATTTTGAATCTTTCCTCCGGTTCATGCGCCATGCCGGGGAAGAGAAAATTCTGCCGTGGACTCGGACTGGATCCTTCTTTCATCAGGTTCTGCTCTTTGAGGAACAGAAAGTTCTCTGATAGTTTTTCACTGTTCAGAAGCCTCTTCACGTCTGTGGTCTCCCGCTCCACAGACTCTGGCAGGCGAAGGGCTTCTGAACGATCCCCTAAAAAAGAATCCCCGTAGCTTTTATCTGCATCTAGGTCCGCAACCTCTAGAGGACTACCTTCCTGAAAACGGTTCCCGTTGCGCTCCGGTAGCTCCATGAAGCTCCTTCTCCAGGACGGCGAGTCCTCTTGCTTGGACCCCCCCTCGGTGAAGATGTTGGTGTGGTAGGGGCTGTCGTTTTCAAGCGACGACCAGATGTGGCTGTCCGGCAAGTAGGAGTCCTTGGAGTCAATACTTTGGTGGAAGAAATCCGCGTCGGTGCTCGATTCGTCCAGGCGGACATCCTGGAGAACGACGAAGTCTTGCCGGCCCGAGTTGAAGTCCAGGTCCTGTTCTCTGCCCTCGTTGCTCTCGCCTTGCTCCTCCAGCTGGATGTAGTACTCGTTCCCGTTGGACGGCTTCTGAGCATCAAACACCGGTACGATCCCGGGGATTCCCGGGGTATTCCCACCTTCCGTGCCTACCGTGCTAGCTCCGGGATCTGGGAAGTGGGCCTGGATGTCCTCGCTGGACGCTGGGAAGAACATGCTGTGGTAGTTGAGCGTCGTGTCCATGCCGGAACGCCCGTGGTTCCCTTCGTAGTGGTCGTGCTTCGCGGCCTCCCAGACATACTCGAAGCTGAGGCCTTTGCTGGTCTCGGTGACGGTGAGGACCTCGTCGATCTCCTGCCGCAGGGCGTCGTCGGCGAACTGCTCCAAGATCGGGAAGGACGAGTGGCTGACGGTGGTCTGCCGCGTGGAGGGGTTCGGTTTGAGGGCATCCCAGCGCTGCTCGAAGTCTTCTTCTATGTCCTTCTGGCCCTGCATGCGCAGGTAGATGAAGAGGCGGTGGACTTCCTCGGCGGTGGCGCGCTTGTCCGGGGACAACCAGCAGAACTGCAAGACCTCATACCTGCAGTTACAGTGAGGAAGGGGTAGCTTATTCAGACAGGATTCTGTTTTCTAAAGCCCTGACAGATGGTTTTAAGGCTCAGATTCGGATTCGAATAATGACACGTATTCCAACGACTCACCATCTGTCAGAATAAGGAAGCTCCAGCTGCGGCTTGAACAGTTTGACTTGTTGCTCCTTGATGACGTGGTTGAGAACCTCCCTGTCTGACAGGTGAGGGTACGGCTGAGCCGCGTTTTCAAACAACTCCCACAACGTCACGCCCAACGCCCTGAAACACAAGACAGAAAACGTCCAGATTCAAGTGGAAAAGGTGCATCAAGCTAAATGATTTAATATTAAAGTTACCTGAGGAAAGAGACTGTTGGTGCCACTGAAACTTCACAGTTATAGAGATATATATATATATATATTTAATGATTTTTGAAGCATCTATGGAAGCAGAAGCTGAATTTAAACACTCAACATACAGAATTAATCACAGGGAGAAACCAGTTTCTGTAATTTATGACCAGAAATCATTTGTCCAATGAGTCGTGAGAGCAGTGGGAGGCTGAATGGTAGAAACTGGACAGGAAATGCTTCGTTGGTGCAGCGTCAGGGGCTTTTCCTTCTGTTTTTGGCATCAGCCACCGACTGTCTGAGATTTACTGAGTCTGGGATTCACAGACAGGTTTTCTCTGCAAAGAGTCGAAACTGAACGCAGGGAAATTTACTGAGATACTTTTATAGATACTGTGATTATATAAGGTGATGGCAGCTGCTATATATACATATATATGTATGAGTTAGATACACAGCACTCATGTAAATAACAATATCCCTTATTTATTATGAGTAGTGAATATTACTGAATATTACTGATATTTATTATATATCTATAAGAATTTGAAAAAAACACGTTTGGGATTAAAAACATGGAAAACAAGGATTTCTTCTATTTTTCCCCTCACCCTAACAAGGATTTATTCTTAGTAATATATATATAGTAATATATATATATATATATATATATATATATATATATATATATGTTATTACTGTATTTTTATAGGATATTCTAATTTTATTATCTACATAATATTTGTAGACTAGCATATATTTATTCCTTGGCCTATTTTTCTGCTTGGTAAATAATTAATTCTTACCAATATATACATTTATCAACTTTTTAAACTAATTTATTCTAGTAATTAGTAAGTATTGTTATTTTTTTGTAATAATTGTAACATGTAATAATTTGTCATCAATTCTAGTAATTTATTATTTTCTGTTTTGTATTTTATTTCATTATTTATCTATTTCGTCCATGTATTTCTGTTTTTTATTCATTATTTTATATTATTTATTCTAGTAATTTATTATTTTTATTTCATTATTTATCCATATTGTGTCCTTGTTAGTGTTTAATTCATTATTTTATATTATTTATGTATTTATTAATGTATTATTATTTTTTTAATTTTATTATCATCTATAATTGTGTGTTTTTTATTAAATAATTTATATTATTTATTTATTATAGTAATTTATTTATTTTTATTTTATTATTTATCTATATTTGTGTGTTTTTTAGTAAATATTTCATATTATTTATTTATTATAGTAATTTATTTATTTTTATTTATTTTTATTTTATTATTTATCTATTTGTGTGTTTTTTAGTAAATATTTCATATGATTTATTTATTATAGTAATTTATTTATTTTTATTTTATTATTTATCTATATTTGTGTGTTTTTTAGTAAATATTTCATATTATTTATTTATTATAGTAATTTATTTATTTTTATTTTATTATTTATCTATATTTGTGTCTGTGTTTTTTTATTAATTATTTCATATTATTTTATATTATTTTTGATTTATTCTAGTAATTTATAATTTTAATTTTATTATCATCTATAATTGTGTGTTTTTTATTAAATAATTTATATTATTTATTTATTATAGTAATTTATTTATTTTTATTTTATTATTTATCTATATTTGTGTGTTTTTTAGTAAATATTTCATATCATTTATTTATTATAGTAATTTATTTATTTTTATTTTATTATTTATCTATTTGTGTGTTTTTTAGTAAATATTTCATATTATTTATTTATTATAGTAATTTATTTATTTTTATTTTATTATTTATCTATATTTGTGTGTTTTTTAGTAAATATTTCATATTTATTTATTATAGTAATTTTTATTTTAATTTTATTATTTATCTATATTTGTGTGTCCGTGTTTTTTATTAATTATTTCATATTATTTTATATAATTTATTCTAGTAATTTATAAATGTTTTATTTTAATGTGTATGTATTTACTCGTCAGTTATGCAGCAATAATTGTCATGTTATTCCTGTTTAATAAAGCATTAGAGGACTCCCCCTAGGAGGAGGAGGGGGGGGGGGGGGGGGGGGGGGGGGGGATACTCCTTATAAATAAATAAATAAATGAATAAATAAATAAACTCTACGATACCCTCCTGAGGCCATGTAAAACCACTCGTGGCCTCCCGTCTCTGGATGAGTTATGGTTCTGTGGTACCTACCACACATTGCTGGGCTTGGTCTGGTCCAGGACCACCACGCCCCCGTGGCGTTCTCCCACCAGCTCCGGAGCCAACCAGCGGAGCGGGGCGAACACGTCATCCTCCGTGATGATGTAATCCTCCTATAGTGACAGCGGGGGAGGAAGGGGACACCGGGATATTACAGCCACTCTTTAACAGAGCCGCTTCCTAGAAACCCGTTAAACGTCTGCTTTAACGCCACCTCATTAAAAACCACAGCACAACACGGGACCTGCGGGTTGGTGCGTCTTTTTAAAAAGTATTTTTCTGCTCCGATGCAGCGCGTCGACCCCGCCGCTCCCTTTTCTTTCCAGAAATAGAAGCGTCGGGGGGTGACCTTATCGTGCGAGTATTAAATTCAGACAGAACAAACTGAGAGATCAGCAGTATCAGAGGAACGCAGAGGACTGGACATATGCAGCGGATCCTGTTACACCGGCCAAGGATCCACCATCTTTACTGAAAAAAGACAAACGACTGCTCGGACTTTACGTCTGAAAGTCACACGGAGGCGTTCGATGATCTCCAGCAGCAGTTTTCCTGCTTTAAATGATAATAAACACGGATTATTTACGGGTTTATTTCAACAAACGCTCATTTACTCGCAAATTTAAATTCCTAGAAAGCAAAGAAACCGAGCTAAAGTGAAAAATGTTCATTTACTTTTATTTATTTGTTCAGTTTTCCTGTTAGAAATGAGAATAAATAGATCTATATCTATAAATCTAAGTGTCAGGATTCATTTATGTTGCTGTGACAGAGCAAAACCTAAAAATGTGTTTTAATAATAACGAAACAAGATCAAACTGACTCAAACCAGCAAAAAAAGCATTGAAATACACTTAATTATATAAGATTTTAAAGATCAATTAAAAGATAATTGGCCTTTTTTTTAATTTTGATTGATTTTAGTCACTTTTTCTTTGTAATTTAGTCAGAATTCATTACAAACATTAATGTTATTTAACAAATCGACCCAATATAATTTAAAATTAAGAATATTTTCTAATAAAAAGACACTAAACTGAATATCTACACTATGTGGAGAATATGAATTGAGCTGATATAAAGTTTTACAGCATTTCCAGGTAATTACTCAAGTGAAAGTACATTTTTAATGTATGAAATATGAATTAAAACGCATCAAATAGTGAATTTGCAGTCGTCGTATCAGACTAGTGGCCTTGGAGCGTCCACCGGTACCAGAATATAACGACATCCTAGCACTAAGACATGTAAATGAAGCTCTAAACTTAGATTTTGGCGACGGAACTCAAATCCGAAGCTGTTCTCTATTTAATAAAGAATAAATATAGCAACTTCTGATCAAGCCATATCTGTTCCAGGCTTAAAATACCAACTTCTAAATAAAACCCACCCACTTCCAGGTTAAGCCCCACTCACCCAGATACAGATAAGGCTGTAGTAGTTCATTCAGAAGGGGTTTTATTTTAGCCGGCTAGTAATTAGAGGACGTAAGAAGGAGCTGAGCAGAGATTTAAACATCTAGACTGATGGATGCATGTGAAACAGGAACGTTTCTTCTTACTTTGTATCTGTAGGGTCCGATTCCGTAGTCTCCGACTTTGACGGTGAGATCTGCGGTGAGGTAACAGTTCCTCAGAGCCAAATCACTGCAGAGACACAGCAGGAAAAGCATCAGTCAACACGTTTAACACAGCGTTCACTCATTATGAGGCTCGGCAGAATGAAAACAACTGGTGGTGGTTTCATTTGAGGTATTCTGACAGTTGATTCATCTATTGGGTCTTAAAACAGTTCGTTGATTAGTTGTTTGGTTCATAAAATGGTGTAAAATGTCTTAAGATTCAACCTAAAATGTGTTTTTTTATCCAAAGATCATCAGTTTATTATTATAGAGACTAAAGAAACCAGGAAATAATCAGAGAAGAGAAGCTGGAACCAGAGAATTTGGACGTTTTCTACTTAAAAAATGACTCTAATTGATTATATAGATTATAGATAAGGATATAAATGAGGATTAATGTAATAGTTTATCAGAATAGTTGGTTATATATAGGTTCCCAACATTGTTACATTAAATATATCAACTATAGCCTTTAGTCTCCAGATAATCGTTAACATCTTTGTAACTTTTGGGATTAGAACAATGATTTCTCTTCACTTTTGCTTCTCCACTGGTGGATCTGGACCAAATTTACACATTTTTATTGTCCAGACCAACAGTCCACAACCCAAAGATCATCAGTTTATTATTATAGAGACTAAAGAAACCAGGAAATAATCAGAGAAGAGAAGCTGGAACCAGAGAATTTGGACATTTTCTTTGTAAAAAATGACTCAAACCGATTAATTTAAAAGTTGGCAACTAGTCAATTAATCATTGCTGCAACTACTACTTCTTAGTTGGCTGTCATGTTACTGGATTATATATTATAGAGATTAATAACATATTTGAACTATAGCCTTTAGACTCCAGCTAATCGTTAACATCTTTGTAACTTCTGGGATTAGAACAATGATTTCTCTTTACTTTGGCATCTCCACTAGACCTTCTTTTTTTGTCCACAACCCAAAGATCATCAGTTTATTATTATAGAGACTAAAGAAACCAGGAAATAATCAGAGAAGAGAAGCTGGAACCAGAGAATTTGGACATTTTCTACTTTAAAAATGACTCAAATTGATTAATCGATTATCAAAATAGCTGGCGATTAATTGAGTAATCATTGCATCTCCACTTCCTAGATTATATACTATAGTAATTTATCATATTATCTTGTATTTAAGAAGCTGGAAATAGACAATTTGGACATTTTCTCCTTAAAAATGACTCAAATCAATCAAAATAGTTGGTGATTAATCAAATAATCGTTGCAGATCTACTTCCTAGTTGGTTTTCATGTTATATATTACAGTAATTTATCAATTTTTCATATTAATAAATCATATTTGAGAAGCTGGAACCAGAGAATTTGGACATTTTCTTCTTAAAAATAAGACTAATATTATAATAATGAATTAATCGATTAATCAACTAATTTTATTCTCTACAGAAAACATGAAATATATTCAGTTTTCACCACATTAAAAGACTAAAGAAATTAGAAAATATCACATTTAAGAAGCAGGAATCAACAAAGTGTGATAGAGATTAATTCAATGATTGACAATGAGGTTTTTATGTCGGTTTTGTGTCATTTCAAAGTCAAAAAACCTTTAAACTATCAATTATTACCCCCAAAAAACCCATAATAATCCGATTAATCAATGCAAAGCGACATTAAAAGGATCATAAATGAGTTTAACAGCAGCAGCAGCAGCAGATCCTGAGTGTTCACCCTGCAACAGGAGTCTATTCCTGACTGCAGCGGATCATTTCTTACAGGAAACACAGCGTTTTTGTTGTTGTTTTTCGTGTTGCCAGGAGGGGACGCTACTCCCCGTCCCCGGCAGACATATGGTAGTTAATTCACGGCCAGACGCCGGGCTTCGGTTTCCCCCCCGTGAGCCCGGACCCGCCTCGCTCTGCTGACACCGGTGTTCTCACACATGTCGCGGCTACTGTCAGAGCCGCTGAAACCTCTGGAAGATAAATGGATATTTATTTCAAACTGTCCTCCCAGCTGGCCCCGGGCCTGAAATACATCGAGTTAAGGCAGCAGTAAAGGAAGCGGGTCCCACGTCTTCACCCTACAAGGATAAACGGGTGGCGGGGACACGGGGGCAGCTCCTCTTCACAAGGAGACAATCAAAGATTTAGATATCGTTTGGGTTAAAGTCGATAATGTCATGTGGTGGAACCCTAAAAACCTGAGTCCAGGGAGTTTAAGGTGTTTAAAAAGTTAAACACACATGAAATTAACATTAAAACACATTGATCTGATGAGGATTTATTCCCTTTTTTCCAAGAACAAGGACATTAACTATTATTACTATTAGTATAAATTAGAATTAAAGCTGAGTCGGATCTATTTAATGATCAAAGAAACCACTCACAGATTTTTCCCGCATAAAAAAAAGGTAAAATCACACTATTTTCTCTTAAATTAGACAGGAAGTAGAAATACTATGTTTGACTAAACATGAGAAATAATATGAGAGTTCTTCTTTTTGCCAATTATATAGTTTTATAGATAAAGATAAAGTTCAGATGTGGATTTTTTTAGTATGAACGCTTAAAATATACGGAAATGGGTTAAAGTCAAAAATACCATGTGGTGTAACCATAAAAACTTTAGTTTATTTCTCTTAAAACGGTTTAAAAAGGTTGAATATTAATATTTAAATATATTTATCAAAAAAGGGTATTTTTGACACTGTCCCATTTCCATATAATTTACACATTTGTACTGAATATGAAAATATCTATATATAATATTTCATGTCCTTTAGAAGTCCATTTCTACCATTTTTTAAAATAATTACTATCTGGTACCGAGTTTTTACAGTTACACTAAAGGTATTTTTGATATTGTCCCATTTCCGTATATATTTTATACTAAAAATACATATAAATCCATTTTTTTCTAAAAACGTTTTAGTACTTGACTAATTGATAATCTCAAAAAAAACTATCTGATACCAAGTTTATAGGGTTAAACAACATGGTATTTTTGACACTGTCCCATTTCCATATTTTACATGTTTCTACTGAAAATATATATAAATCTACAAAATGTCTAATCTAAAAATGTTGGTTTCATGTCATTTTAAGTCCATTTGTACCATTTTTTAAAGTAAAAACCACAAATGATAATTTTTTTATATTGTCTCATACCAAATTTTTATGGTATTTTTGATATTGTCCCATTTCCGTATATTTTACACATTTATACTGAAAATATCTATAAATCTACATCATGTCATTCACTAGGTGTCTTAAAATGTTGGTTTCATGTCATTTTAAGTCCATTTGTACCATTTTTTTAAAAGTAAAAACCACAAATAATGTTTTTTTTTTACTATCTGGTACCAAATTTTTATGGTATTTTTGACACTGTCCCATTTCCGTATATAAATCCATGATCTCCATGATATTTGGGTCGATGGCAATATTTTTTTTATTTTTTCCAAACCTTTTTAAGAGAGTTAAACGATCTGATACCAATTTTATAGGGTTACACAACATGGTATTTTTGACACTGTCCCATTTCCATATAATTTACACGTTTCTACTGAAAATATATATAAATCTACAAAATGTCTAATTTAAAAATGTTGGTTTCATGTCATTTTAAATCCATTTGTACCATTTTTTTAAAAGTAAAATCCACAAATAATGTTTTTTTTTTTTTTACTATCTGGTACCAAATTTTTATGGTATTTTTGACACTGTCCCATTTCTGTATATTTTACACATTTATACTGAAAATATCTATAAATCTACATCAGGTCATTCACTAGGTTTCTCAATATGTTGATTTCATGTCATTTTTAAGTCCATTTGTACCATTTTTTTTTAAAGTAAAATCCACAAATTATGTTTTTTTTTTTTTTATCTGGTACCAAATTTTTATGGTATTTTTGACACTGTCCCATTTCCGTATATAAATCCATGATCTCCATGATATTTGGGTCAGTGGCAATATTTTTTTTTTATTTTTTCACAACCTTTTTAAGAGAGTTAAACGATCTGACACCAAGTTTATAGGGTTACACCACATGACATATTTGACACTGTCTCATTTCCGTATATATTTCAAGTATCCGTGACTGAAAACACACGAATCCTGGTCTGAACCGCACTTTTCTCACACAGTTTCTGAATGAGACTTTATCCCGGCCGCTTGTACAGTATTTTTGCGTGTTTGCAGAACCATTCTCAGCCCGGCATTGCTTGGGTTTCGGGTTTCAGCTCTGGATATCGGCCCACGCAGCACTTGTCCTGAGGGGTTTTGTGTCTGTGCCGCTGCGTCATCGAAAAAATAAAAACCCCCACAACCGCTCGTTCGATATCCCGGCCGGTGGAGCGTGTCGGTAGATTTCCAGTAGCTTTGGGTCAAAAAAAGCGCCTCATAAATATTTTTACGACGGTAAATAAAGGGAGTTCTCGTGGGAGGGCGGCTTGTAGGACCCCCTCAGAGTTGTAACAAGGATTAAAACACAACGCCCGATATGAGGCTATCCTCTTACACGCCAAGAGCAGAATCATCATATCCCTCTGGCAGGGGACAGCTGACACTGTGGCAATGCATGGGAGCTGTGTAATTGGAACCCGCCGGGCTTATTCCGAGCATGCAAAATAGAGCTGATGAGCGGAGCGTCGCATGCGTCCCGCTGGTTTCGCTAGCGGCCAGACGTCCAAGAGTTAGAGGCGGGGGGTAAAAATGAAAACCTCGCCGCCGTACGAGCCTTTTTTGGGAAAACGCGGGTACCCCCCGAGACCGGCCCGGGGACGGCTGAAGTGCTGGAGTAAAACCAACAGTTGACCTAAGTCTGCAATCACTTACTTACCGGTTTTACGAGTACATGATTACCGTCTGGCCGTAGACGGGGCCCCGGGGAAAAAAAAAAAAAAAACACGACAATGACGGCGTCGGACGCTTTTAGTGGCTTGTTCTGACGAGGATATTTATGGGTTCGTTTAATTAAAGGCTGATTTAGATTCCTGGAGAGCAGGAGTGAGAAATGTTTGATTTATTAACATTATAAGTGAGTGTTTGAAAGAGGAAAAGCCTTGTTGTTGAGTATTTCAGTAATAAATCTAGATTATTGGACTTAAATCTGGAATTAAAATACATTTAATAACATGTGAGGTGACTGTAGAAGAGTCTGAATTAATTTATGTTGCTGTTAATGAGCAAATATAGTTAGAATATAAGATCAAAGAAAAGTTTTCCTGGTTAAAATGATAATATAATAATATAAATGCAGAATAAATGTAGAATAACTGTAAAAATATAAATGTTATTGGATTTAAAATGAATCTAAACATGTTCAGTGACTATAAAAGAGTCAGAATCTATTCATGTTGCTGTTAGAGACAATATATAGATTTAAAAACTTTATTTAAAACTGAAAACAAGAACAAACTGACCCAAATGAGGAATATAAACCTAGAATAATCTAAATTATCTGCATTAATAAGATACGAGTTTAATTAATCATTTGTCCATTAAATGATAGAATCATCCCAGAACATTAATTATAAAGGAGCCATTTAAATAATCCCATAAATTAAATATCTAAATAGTCTCTACTGCTGATATTCTATTAAACTATTGTCTTATTGTATTGATGACACTTTATTTAGTGTTGGAGCTGCTATATGATAAATATATGACATTTACCCTCATTCTGACAGACTCCAGTGCTTTTACTCAGCCTGAAACCGGTGGTACTGAGGTCGTACCTGTGCAGGAAGTTGTGTTTGTGAAGGTGCGTGACCCCGGCAGCGATTTCACAGGCCATCCTCTGCAGCTGCAGCAACTCGGCGTTCCTGAACATCCAATCCTGCTGAGACAGGTAACCCCGCAAGTCTCCCTGCAGACACACACCAAAAACACACGTTAGCTCCAAACCGACTCATTCCCTGGTGGTAAAAAGCTCATTTTTGCAGTCGGGTGTAATGTGCGTGGACGGCCACACGGGGGCAGTAGCCTCTCCTGCTCCTGTCTCCTCAGCAGTTCACGCTGCCGCTGTGTGACAGCACCAAATAAGGGTAACCTGTTTAATGCAGCTCAATGCTGTGTCACAGAGATTTATAAATAAAAGAGCCAAGCTCAGGTCAGTGAAATGAACCGGTGCCGCGGCCTGGTCCGGTCAGAACGAGGAGGCTCGTTAAGAGGAGCCAAACGAGCCGTTTCGTGCTCTAATTATACCCCCGACACAATAAAAAACACAGCTTTCTGCTTCACATATGGAAATAAAGTCAGGGATTTTCTATCTCATCACTCAACACATTCAGTTCTTCTTATTCCCTTTAAAAAGTGGCGTAATTTGCTGCTAAAATCAACTGGATTTTATTGTATTGGAGCCAATTTTAAATACTTTTTGGTGGATTAATAGTAAAAGATAACAGGTTTTACAGAATATCACATGTTTAAGACACTTTATACAGCAGTTTAACAAGAATAAGAATAATAAAATATGTTATTTCAGGTGAAATCATGTGAAAAATAACTAAACCTTTGTATAAATGTCATAAATAAACACTCCACACTTGTCGTATAACACATTCAGCTGTCATTCCCTTAAAAAGAGGGTTTTTTAAAATAAAAATGTGCATAATTTATAATATTTTACTGGATTGGAGTCAATTTTAGACACTAACAAAATAGATTATACAGTATATAAGTCTATTACATGTTTAATACACTTTATACAGCAGTTTTTATACAAAACGCATCAAGATTTAACTATTATTTCAAGTCAAATCGTGTGAAAAGTAGCTAAATCTTCAGATAAATAAATAAATATACACTTCTGCATCCAAAATACTTCTTATAATGTACATTTGGCTGTTATTTCCTTTAAAAATGATGCTTATTTGATAGAAAATGTGCATAATTTGCTGCTAAAACACTGCTATAGATAAAGAAAAGGCATTGAATTTACTCCTATTTATGGCGCCGAGGTATTTTTACAGTTACACATGGACCTGGTTATAATTAGAGGAGGTGGAAATGAACGTAAAATCCTTATTTACGTCGCGTGTCAGCGGCTCAGCAGTTTGATCACAAAAGGCCGTGAGAAGTCATTAAAAGCTGGAATGTTCAGGAAGGAGCTTCAACCTCTGCTCGGAGGTCCCTGTGGTTTGGACTGTGGTCAACGGTGAGTTACAACACGGGTGTGTGGCGTGTACAGGTTCACACACACACGCGAGAAAACACACACACACACACACGAGAAAACACACACACACACGAGAGAAAACACACACGGACACACACAGGCTCAGGAATTTCTGTCGACACCTGTGGCCGTCATTCACCAAGACGTAACCAGCCATGTATGCAAAAAAATAAATAAATATATTAAAAACTACATTATGAAAACTTTATTTAACACTAAAGAATAAAAAAAGGCTATTTTAGAGACGTTTGAGTGACTTTTTAGCTCATGTGAGAAGTGAAGGAGAGTCCTGATTAGATCCCTGAAGGAATGAGCTGCTGGGAACATGGTGTACACACACACACATAAATAAACACACACACACACACTTGGAGTAATATATGAGGCTTTTGTTTAAAAACATCAAGTCACATGTGGTTACTGAGCTAACACGCGTGTTTACCAAGGCTTTATTATGTTTTTTCCCTGTGAAGCTATCTCACTACAAGCAGCTTAGATCAGTGTGTTACATAAGCTTCACCCACATTTGGCCTCACACACACACACACACACACACACACACACACACACACACACACACTCTGGGAAGGCATCTTCACAGAAGAGCTATATTGAATGTATGGTAAGTGACACGCTGGTCTGTATTTCTGTAACCGTGGAGACGCCGCAGCAGGTGATTGGGCCTCGTTTCCAGCACCTCGTTAACGGAACTACATTAACAACGAGAAGTTACGATTGGATTATTCTTTATTCGTACCCACGACGGGGACGTTAGCAGCTTATAAAAAGTTATAAGAGACAGAGGGAAACGTAGAGGAGGCTGAAACACGACAGAATTTAAAATAAGGTGCTTGATGTAAAAGAATTTAAAGATAAAGTGACTAATGGTGTAAAATAAAAAGTGTTTTAATGTAAATGACAAAAAATGTACATTGATGAAAACTGACAAATATTCCAGGCGACTACAATCAAGCATCAACGATTAGTTGATTAATCACCAACTATTTTAATCGATTTAAGTCATTTTTAAGAAGAAAATGTCCAAATTCTCTGGTTCCAGCTTCTCTTCTCTGATTATTTCCTGGTTTCTTTAATCTTCTATAATAATAAACTGATGACTGAAACTTCACAGGATCTAGAACGGAACCCTGAGGAACCCCACATTTGATTTGACATCCATATATTCTGTTAATCGTTTAATCAATTTGAGTAATTTTTAAGTAGAAAATGTCCAAATTCTCTGGTTCCAGCTTCTCTTCTCTGATTATTTCCTGGTTTCTTTAGTCTCTATAATAATAAACTGATGATCTTTGGGTTGTGGACTGTTGGTCTGGACAATAAAAATGTGTAAATTTGGTCCAGATCCACCAGTGGAGAAGCAAAAGTGAAGAGAAATCATTGTTCTAATCCCAAAAGTTACAAAAATGTTAACGATTAAAAGTTAAAGGTGATATTTTAGTTTTTTCTTTAGTTTTAGGTTGAATCTTCAGCTTTGGGAAACACTGATCCACATTTTACACCATTTTATGAATCAAACGATTAATCAATTAATCGTTTCAATAATCAATAGATTATAGTCAACGATCAGCACAGTCTGAAAACTAAATAACTTTAGCTTATACTTTAAAGACGTCATCAGGACATCACTCCAGTCTTTGGGAAACAGTAATCATTCAATTATTCTTCAGTAGAAACGTAATGATTAATTGATTAATCAATTAGTGGCCAACTTTACGTTAATTGCCACCTTTTTTGACAATCAATTAATAGATTTGGGTCATTTTTAAGGAGAAAATGTTCACATTCTGCGTTTCCTTCTTCTCAAATCTAATTATTTTCTGATTTCTTTAGTCTTTCTTAGTTTAGTCCATTTATGAACCAAGCAACTAATCAATTAATCGTGTCAATAATCGATAGATCGACTATCAGAATAATGGTTAGTTGCAGCTCTAAATCAGTTTCCGTGGGTGTAAGATTCTGCTGAAAAGGACAAAACAATTGAACTCATGTCTGGACCGTTAATAAACAAGAATGTGCAGAGTTCTCAGAGACACCACATGATCCAGTTATGTAATAAAAAAAAAAGAAGAAGCTATTTTGAGTCGTTGTGGATACGAGAATCAGACTTTTCTGATTAAAGTTGACATGTTAGTGGACGATTTAAGAAGAAAAAGCCACCAAGTAAGTAGTTTAACTACTGTCAGAGAATCATGGCTTTTTAACTAACGTCCTCATGTCCTGGTCTGATTGATTGGAGGCATTTTAAAGTAGAAAACGTCCAAATTCTCTGGTTCCAGCTTCTCTTCTCTGATTATTTCCTGGTTTCTTTAGTCTCTATAATAATAAACTGATGATCTTTGGGTTGTGGACTGTTGGTCTGGACAATAAAAATGTGTAAATTTGGTCCAGATCCACCAGTGGAGAAGCAAAAGTGAAGAGAAATCATTGTTCTAATCCCAAAAGTTACAAAGATGTTAACGATTATCTGGAGACTAAAGGCTATAGTTGATATATTTAATGTAACAATGTTGGGAACCTATATATAACCAACTATTCTGATAAACTATTACATTAATCCTCATTTATATCCTCAATTACTATAATATATAAACCAGTAACATGACAGGAAACTTCAGATTAATCAACTATTTTAATAATCGATTAGAGTCATTTTCAAGAAGAAAATGTCTAAATTCTCTGGTTCCAGCTTCTCTTCTCTGGTTATTTCCTGGTTTCTTTAGTCTCTATAATAGTAATTTGCAGCTCTAGTGTATTTTAACCAATGGGCCACTTTATGCTAAATGACCTACTTGTAATGTAGACATTTTTAGGTTGACACTTTTTACACCATTCTAACAACTCTCTGTCAATCACTTTAAACAGCAGTGGAAAGAATGGTGGCTTTTTAACCAGCAGCGATCCTGGACATCTCCTGAAAACCCAACGCTGTGTGGGCTGGTCTCCAGGACCCTGAACCAGAGAAGGGCCTGATGTCCTCATGTCCTGGCCGGGCTCCAGGCTGCAGATCCCGGCATCACGAGCTGTCACTCAGGCCTCGGTATGTGACATTCTGTGGCCCCCCGCAACAGTTGCCCCTCCGACGTATTCTGATGTCCAAAATACTTTGAGTCAGGGTTACCCGGCACGGGTGATATGGGACGGAAAAAAAAAAAAAGACGCCGTCAATCAGCGGCCTGTCAGGGACGGGGAAACGTCACGGTTTCTAACGGCTTTTTGGGATTCACCCCCCGACGGGTGTCGTGTTGCTACAGACGTCCAGAGGCCTGAGTGACGCTGGACGGACTCGTCAATTAACCCGTTTGTTGGTCAGTTTTCCTGCTGTAAATGATAATAAATGTGTAATAATCTCTACAACCACAAAGGTTATTAGACTATAATAACAGTCTAATCTACAACATCTACACAAGTGTAAGAAATAAGTGTTTTAGTCTTTATTTTAACAATGTAAAGTTCATTGATTATAATTGTATTTATCCCACACATGATTATTGATTTGTGATGGAAAAAGTTACTGTAATCCTAAAAAAATACTGTATTTAGACATAAATGTGTCACCACTTAATTTTTCTAAAAAAAAGTTTGCCTCATTTTATTTTATTACAGAAATCTCAATAAAAATAATGCCCCAAAAAATTGTAAAAAAAAATAAAAATAAAAAAATTGTAAAAAAAAAAATAATAAAAAAAATAAAAAAATAGTAAAAAAATAAAACAAAAACAAAAAACATTCAAAAGGAAACAGAATTTGAGGTAAATTAACCACCTAAACCACCATTTTTCTGCTGTAAATGATAATAAATGTGTAATAATCTCTACTAACACAAAGGTTATTACACTATAATAACTAATCTAATCTACAACATCTCCAGAAATGTAAGAAAAAAGTGTTTTACTACTGATAAAAATACTTTATTTAAAACTTAAAGCAAGACAAAACTGATCCAAATTAATTAAACACTGTGAAGTTCATTGATTATAATTGTATTTATCCAACACATGATTATTGATTTGTGATGGAAAAAGTTACTGTAAATCTAAAAAAATACTGTATTTAGATATAAATGTGTCACTTTATTTTTCTAAAAAATGTTTGCCTTATTTTATAACAAAAATATCAATGAAAATAATGTCACAAAACTGTAAATAAAAAAAAAAATATATATTTTTTTAAATTCAATTGTAAAAAAAAAAAATTGTAAAAACAATTGTAAAAAAACAAAATAACCACCTAAACCACCATTTTGTTCTGCTCTAAATGATAATAAATGTTGAATATCTCTACAAACAAAGTTTATTGGACTTAAACCTGGAATTAAAAACGTGAGGTGACGACAGAAGAGTCAGAATCTATTGATTTTAGTTAGAATATTGAAGAAATAATAGTGTTTTACTGCAGATAAAACTACTTTCTCATGTGTTTTATATATTAGACGTGATGATTTGATCACTCTGCTACACTCAAAGAAGGAGAATAATTTATTATTTGTTATTTTCCAGGTTTTCCAGGATGCATGGAAACCCTGAGAAAATTAACATTTTTTTAATTTCATGACCTAGTTTCAATGCATAACTTAATCATTTCCAGGATATTTGACCTTTTCTCATTTTCCAAAAGGTTTCCATGACTGGAAAATCGGTCAATCGTTTTCCAGGTTTTCCAGGATGCATGGAAACCCTGAGAAAATTAGTATAATTAAAAATAAATATAAAATGACCTATTTTCATTGCATAACTTATAATCATTTCCAGGATATTTGACCCTTTCTCATTTTCCAAAAGTTTTCCATGACTGGAAAACGATTGACCGATTTTCCAGGTTTTCCAGGATGCATGGAAACCCTGAGAAAATTAAAAAATTCTAATTTCATGACCTAGACTTCTAATTGGATAATAATATAATTGGATAACTTATAATAATTTCCAGGATATTTTACCTTTTTCTCATTTTACATGTTTTCCATAACTGGAACATTTACATATTTTGATTTTCCAGGTTTTCCAGGATGCATGGAAACCCTGAGAAAATGATTAGTAGAAGTAAAAATACATTAAAAATGACCTAGTTTCATTAGATAACTTATAATGATTTCCAGGATATTTGACCTTTTTCTCATTTTCCATATGTTTTCCATGACTGGAACATTTACAGATTTGATTTTCCAGGTTTTCCAGGATGCATGGAAACCCTGAGAAAATTAAAAATTCTAATTTCATGACCTAGTTTCATTGGATAACTTAATCATTTCCAGGATATTTGACCTTTTCCATGACTGGAACATTTACAGATTTGATTTTCCAGGTTTTCCAGGTTTTCCAGGACATGTGGGAACTCCACAAACAGAAAAAACACTCGTTTCTCTTATATTTTTTAAGAATGTACGAATCGGACGTGAAAAGCGAAGTAAAAGGTGAATTGTGTAAGTGGAGCCGTGACTTGGCCGAGGCCCTGACAGCCTTTATCCCAGCGTGGGCGTCACTCAGCGTCGCCGCGCTCACACATTATCACCTCCGACATACAGGACGCCGCTCGCCCGCCGCTCGGCCGCCATCTTTACTAATCGCTCACACGCCCTCGTGATAAGTCGGACGCCTCGACTCCTTTCCATCTCCTGAGCTGAGACTTTACTGGAGTTTGGCAGGAAGGAGGGTCGGTGCCACAACGCCAGGCCGGCGGCCATGTCTGTGTGGGCAGCTACAATAGCCAACACCAGATTACACACCCGGGTCTGGCAGGGACCAGCTGAACCGGACCCAGCTGGCTCCACGTTCTACACAAAGTGGCTGGATTCACTTCTAGAACCAGCAGAAACAACGACCACGGGTTTAGAAAGCAGTGAATTCAGGAATATGGAAATAATAGCGTAGAAAGAAGAAGAATGGCCACCAAACAATACACTAAAAAACTTTTTATGTGTGGATAAACATATTAAATACTGTGGATCAATTAAATATTATAATATAGTAATGAATTCTCTATCTAGTCACCTTTACATCCACAATCCACCTTTATAATGTTGCTGTTTTAGATAAAAACTGAATTTTTACACTTGAAATCAGTTAATTTGGAGTTTTTTTACCTTATTAATGTTCATTTACACACAGTTTTGTTACAGTTCTAATGTTACAGGCTTTAGTGAAGCTGAAAATATTCAATAAAAATCTATTTTCTTCTGTAGTTCATCATATTCATGATGACTAAACTACTACAGGTTAGAATGTAGTGAATAAATAGGTTTTATATGGTGTAGTATTCATTTAATCAATATTAACCAAGAGAGTGACTCGTTAAAAGTCTTTAAAGTCTTAAATTTATCAATTAGGAAATAATACGTCATGAATTTTGATATCTGGGTTTAAATGTCTCCTCCTTATTTAGATTAAATCACATTTTATATGAACAGAGTATATTTAATACCAGAAAACAATCAGTAAAAATCAATTAATAGACTTTTTATACATTTATACTCAAAGGTTTCATTTGTCAACCTCTATTATTTTGATTAAATGACATTTTTATACAGATATAATACATTTAAATACCTGAAAATATCAATTAAATCAATAGTAATAGACTTTATATCATTATGTTTGATGTAATACATCATATTCACTACTATTACAGGTGAAGTTTTAGTTAAAAAAAGCATTTTATATGGATGTAGTACACATGTAATACCTGAAAATATCAATTAAATCAATTAATAGACTTTTTATCATTATGTTTTCTGTAGTTCATCATATTTTCTACTATTATAGGTGAAGTTTTAGTAAAAACATGTATTTTATATGGATGTAGTACACATGTAATACCTGAAAATATTAAATAAATCAATTAATAGACTTTTTATACATTTATCCTCAAAGGTTTCATTTGTCAACCTCTATTATTTTGATTAAATGACATTTTTATACAGATATAATACATTTAAATATCTGAAAATATCAATTAAATCACTTAATAGACTTTATATCATTATGTTTGATGTAGTTCATCATATTTGCTACTATTACAGGTGAGGTTTTAGTAAAAAATGTATTTTATATGGATGTAGTACACATGTAATACCTGAAAATATCAATTAAATCAATAAATAGACTTATTATCATTCTATTTGTTGTATAACATCATATTTACTACGACTACAGGTGAAGTTTTAGTAAAAACATGTATTTTATATGGATGTAGTACACATGTAATACCTGAAAATGTTAATTAAATCAATAAATAGACTTATTATCATTATATTTGTTGTAATACATCATATTTTCTACTACTACAGGTGAAGTTTTAGTTAAAAACATGTATTTTATATGGATGTATTACACATGTAACACCTGAAAATATCAATTAAATCAATAATAATAGACTATTTATCATTCTGTTTGCTGTAATACATCATATTCACAATGATCTAAACACTACAGATGAGGTTTAGTGGAAAATATATATATATAAATGTGTATAATACATTTACAATACACAGATAACACAAAAATATATATATATATATATATATATATATATAATACAAATTTAAAAAATGATTTGGTGGCAAGTTTTATATGTCGTTTCTGCTCATTCATTATTAGTTAATATCATAGGGAAGTTGTATTAATTTCATTTAAAATGCAGATTAAACAGGAAAAACCTTCCTGGTGTAAATGTTCTTCAGAATAAAACCTCAGCAACTTTAAGCGACTGAACCAAAGGCGTTGTGTCGTCGTGGAGTTAAAATAACGGCGTATGTCACCGCGGCTGTGAAGTAAGCGTCGCTGGCAGGCAGTTTGTGCAGCTCAGCTATGGAGGACCATAAAAACAAGCATGCGGCCGCGCAGACACACCTGGCCGAGAGGGAGCCGGGACGTTTGCGCGGGGTAATTTACGGCGGCCAGAAAAGGAAAAGGACGAGTGTCATCGGATTCATCGGCGGGCCGCTCGGCCTGAGATGAAAAGTAGAGAATAAACAGTGAGTGAGTGGTTGCTGACAAGTGTGTTAACTGGCAGCCGCCGTGGTTGTTCTTGAGATTAACTCTGGACAAATACTGGGCTTTTAATTATAAATCCAATACTTTAATACTCTGTTATCGCCGCGATTCAATCCCGTCTGATACAGTAAATGATTAGTGAAAACATTAAATCATCATGGACATAATGGACGATCAGGCTCCCTGTGAAATTAATTCATGTTGACATCAGTCAACCAGTGATGAAACAGTTAATCTGCTTTTATAAACTGTTATTTACCAGCATTATACTATATTATTAGTATTAGCAGCGTTAGCATTAGCGTGCACCTTATCTACCTACTTATCTTGGGTTTTTCTTATTATCCTATTCTATAGTGTGTATATATATATATATATATACACACAAATATATATTCTATTCTTCTAGCTCAGTGTTTTATGCCATTGTGTTTTATTTCATTTTCATTTTAATATTATATATATATATATATATATATTAATCTATCTATATCTATATATATAGATATAAGTATATATCTATAACTATATATAGATATATAGTTATAGATATATATTAATCTATCTATATCTATAAGTATATATCTATAACTATATATAGATATATAGTTATAGATATATATATAGTTATAGTTATACTAATCTATCTTTATCCAAAAGTATATATCTATAACCATATATAGATATATACTTATAGATAAATATAGATTAGTATAACTATATATATATATATATATATATATATATATATATAGTTATAGACATATATATATAGATATACTAATCTATCTTTATCTATAAGTATATATCTATCTCTCTCTCTCTATATATATATATAAATATATATTTATATCTACATCTACATATATATCTACACACACACACACACATATATATATATATATATATATATATATATATATATATATATATATACACACTAATAGATATACTAATCTATCTTTATATTATATATATATATATATATTAAGTATATATCTATAACTATATAGTTATAGATATATAGAGTTATAGATATACTAATCTATCTTTATCTATAAGTATATATATCTATCTCTCTCTATATATATATATATACATATATATATCTATATCTCTATAACAGTAATAGGAGTGGAATGATTAGATTATTTAGTGAAATATTAAATATTAAATCGTATTTATTACAGGATTCTTTCGGTTTCTTTACTATAATTTTATTTTATTTATTTTCACAGTTTCCTTAATTCCATCACAACACATTCCTTTTTCCTCAACCAGGACACACTGAGCTCCTCTTGGGTTTCCGTAGGAACGGCTTCGTTTGCTTTTAGAGCGAAATCAACAAGTCTCCCAAACGTACACAAGATGCTGCCTCGTTAAAAAAAAAAAAAATGCACAAACACAGCAACTGGTGGGAGTTTGACACTGGAGCAGCGTAAACGGAGCCTGTTGCTTTACTGGGTGAGGTGGGAATGTGAGAAGCCCCCGGCTTAGACCAGCTATGCTGCTGAAGACAGGCAGGGAGGGGCCGATCCAGAATAGATAAAGAGAAACAGAGAGTAAATCACGCCGCCCCGACGGATCCTGCGTCACCTTCGCCTCGTTAAGACGGACGGACGGGCTAATTCTGGACGGAGACAGTGGGCTTTTAGTGCCGGTGGTCAATAGGCCGGGTCAGCGACGTCACGCCGCCCCGACACGGGGTAAAAGGAGTCTCGACTCGGCGATTTATGAGCCGCAAACGCACGAGAAGCGACTTCACATTTCAAAATAAAAGCGCTGAAATACGCAATTTCTCAATTTTTTGATAATCGGATGTTAAATGCGGGAAGATTCGATATACACTATCGTATAAAAGTTTGGCAATTTAGTCTTTTCCATGAAAATTCATACTTTTATTCACCACCACGAGTTGTAAAATGTAGATATTGATGCACCAAAAACCAGAAATTAGCAGCTGGAATAGTCATTTAATAATGTAAAGTGTATTTCTGATTAGTTTAAAGTTATCTTCATTTAAAAAATAAGGACATTCCACACTTTTGAATGGTAGTGTAACAGACTTACACACTGCTACAATAATGGCTCTCTCCATAGAAAGGAATGGGGAATTAATTAGCATTGAAACAGGGACTATGTTGCCGTGGTAACCACCATATAACCTAGTACGCTGCAGGGCGTTCCATTGATCACTAATACCAAGTTTGGTGAGTGTGTGACCTATAGATCCAAAGTTATTGAGGAGAAACCAAGAGCCAATCAGCTTCCAGCTGGGACATTACCATGGTGACTAACTACTCTACTGCAGGACCTTTGATGTAGATGACATCACTAACTGACAAAAAGTCCTCAGAGGGAAAGAAAAATTAGGGCTGAAACACACCCCGAAGTCCTGCTCATAAATCAAAAACCATGATTCACATTCACAGAATGATCATATCTTCTGAGAGCTGAGGGTCTCCCGGTCGTGCTGATGTCATTTTTATTTCTGTAGCTTAAAAAATATGAGCACAAGAGCAGGTTCGAAAACATGAGAATCCAGGATTTTCATGAGGATTGAAATCTAATTTCCAACATGTTTGGCTTTTTATTTTATTTACTATGAACAATTAGTAGAAAGATACTATAGATATTATATTATTAGACATTGGTGGAGGGGAAAAAGGATGGAGATAATAAAAAACTAACTGGTTTTATTTTTTGTGGCTGAAAATTAACAGAATTAGCTAAAAAAAACATTTATATCTTAAATCACGTTGATTTGGATATTGAAGAGGATGTTATAGTTTCTTTAACTTATTTACAATGTTCAAGCTTTCGTGCTTTAAAAAGTGTTTGTTGCTGCATATAAATCACATTAATCAGAGCGTCACTCACCATTTCACAGTACTCAAAGATGAGTAAAAAGGGAATGGCCTCCACACACTGTCCGAGGCACTGGAGGATGTTTGGGTGCTGCAGGACTCTGAAAACAACAACAAACATTTATATTTGTAATTAGCTAATAAAAGGCTTGAAGGAGTATGAGGAAAGGCAGCGGCTGTTGCTAACAGGACACAGTGATGTCAGAGATAATTTTAACCACCGCGTGCACGTCTGTCAACAACCACGTTTAAAATATGACGTTGAAGTAAATATAAAATCTGATGGTTTATCCGTTGAGGATTTCAATCACCTGTACGGGTCTCCCTGCTGCAGGAAATCATTCTGCTCCTTAGCGCTAGCGTTAGCTTTTAACTCTTTCACCACCACTCGGGCTCCACCGGGATCCGTGTAGATTTCACTCAGGAGGACCTGAAGATGGAAGAAATACACACAAACTCTGTTAAACTCATGGGACAAATACAGTGCAGTTCAATAAAAACCTCTCCTCCTTTTCATGTAAAGACATATATAATAAATTAACCTTCAATTTACAAAACAGGAGAAATGACATCATGACTATTTCATATTCAGCCCAATATTTTACTTTTCTGCATTAAAGTGACTAAAAAACTCTACATTTATATTATATGACATGAACATTTCCAACAATGTTCAAACATAGAAAAATCTATAATTTAATTAAAGTAACGATGTGATTATTGGTGTTTTATTCAGTATTAAACCTCATCCTTAGCTTAGTTTATTTGCATTTGCAAACATAAATAACATCAATACACATTCAAATCTTATAATAGATTTATTCAAAGGGATCAAACACATTCCACCCCTGCTGTAACTCTATTAGTTGTTATAGAAGCTGATTAAAGTGCTGCGTGTTGGGTTTTATTTGGGTTTCTTACCTGTCCAAACCAGCCGTTGCCGATCTCCTGGATGTAGCTGAGGCTGTGGCGTGCTACCTGGAATCCTGAGGATCCCTCTGTGAAATCAATGTGATTGAACTGATGATGATTAAATGTCATTGTAGGTTTGGAAAAGGTCAAATGTGCTGCTCACAGTTTAAAATGAAATTAAATGATTTGAGTACGAACAACAATAAAATGGAGCTAAAGTGATGTATATCTGCTAAATCTGCTCTAATAAATGTGAAAAATACAAGTAATAACAGAATTTAATGTTTTAAATTCTCTTGTTGACATTTTCTGGATTTAATCTTATTTATAGAAATAATTTTACTGGATATTCACAGGAATTAGGATTTAGTCGCCAACTAATTTGATAATTAATTAATGGATTTGAGACATTTTTCAGTAGAAAATATCATATTCTCTGGTTCCAGCTTCTCTTCTCTGGTTATTTCCTGGTTTCTTTAGTCTCTATAATAATAAACTGATGATCTTTGGGTTGTGGACTGTTGGTCTGGACAATAAAAATGTGTAAATTTGGTCCAGATCCACCAGTGGAGAAGCAAAAGTGAAGAGAAATCATTGTTCTAATCCCAAAAGTTACAAAGATGTTAACGATTATCTGGAGACTAAAGGCTATAGTTGATATATTTAATGTAACAATGTTGGGAACCTATATATAACCAACTATTCTGATAAACTATTACATTAATCCTCATTTATATCCTCAATTACTATAATATATAAACCACTAACTACTTTAATAATCGATTAGAATCATTTTTTAGAAGAAAATGTCCAAATCCTCTGGTTCCAGCTTCTCTTCTCTGATTATTTTCTGACAAAAAAAAGACATTTTAGGTTGAATCTTTAACACTAAACAACATTTTACACCATTTATTACACCTATTGATCAATATCTATATTTATTGATGATTTTCTTTTAAATATTTGGGGGCATTTTATGCTTCATGACCTACTTTTAACACAAACGTAGAAGCAGTGATATATCTACATATATTGATATACATACATATACATATAACATATATTGATATAAGATATTTTATATCAGTCAAGAATGATGATTATTGATCATTTTTAATTATCTATCAGGAATAAAAAGGCTTTATATTAAAGTTGATTAGAGGTTTGTCTGTTAAATGACTAAATCAATAGAAATATGACGTTAATGAGCACCATTGGTTCAGTAGAACTCTATTGAACTACTCTTGATATTGATGATGTGTATATTGATTATATATTGGTCTATCTCTGACCTGTGATGCAGGCTGGGGGTTGGAGGTGTGGGGGTCCAGGTAGAGCTACAGGGGACACGGCGAGGGTGTAAACCTCAGCCGGGGACTGCATAGACGGCGTGTCCTCCGCCGGCGGCGTGAAGTCGATCTCATCGTCGAAGTGGTCTTCGAACTCCTAAGTCGACAGAAGTCAGGAGAAAAACACGATGGAGGACAGAAGTGAAGTTAAAGCTCATAAAAACGCTGATGATTTGTGTAGTTTACGGCTGCAACAACTGTTCAAACCAAGAAACAGGCATCCGAGTACCGGGAATAAATGTTCGCAAAGGTAAAAAAAGGAAAAATCTGTCAGAACACCACTACAAATGATGGATTTTTAACGTTTAAAGTCCACTCCGTCAGAGGTAGGTCTTATATATCATTAGGTTATTGTTGAAAATTCACTAAATATGGCTCATGTCTAATTTATTCTTTTGATTAATTCATGGTATCTTCCTCCAGTTTCCTCATGGGTGTATTATAGAACTGGATACTGAAAAATGGCCGCCATTCATCCCGATGGAAGTTTCTCACCTGGTGCAAAGGCTGAAAAAATTTCTGACTTCTGGGATTAGATCCACATTATGTGACCCATAGATAAACATCCCAGGATGGGAAAAAATGCTAAAAAAAACCCTCAAATTTAAGGTGTTTAATTAATTTTGCCAACCAACAATTTGGATAAAAATAAAGTAAATGTAAAAAAATGTCTCGAGACTGCAAAAAGAGACTTTTCCAGAGCTTTAGAAAAGTTTTTGACTGATAAAAAGTCCATGAGTTAAATATATAGAATACAAATATTAGTAATTAACAGGGTTATAGCTGGGTGCGTCCTGTCAACAGTTTTACAGGCTTCTCTTTTACCATTGACGTCTATTTTATTTTTGTTGCAGTACCACGAGTGGCCACCGGGGAAAATCTGCACCATATCCAGGTCTATAATACACCCCTGAGTTTCCTCTATAGCCACAGTCTCCATGTTTACTTCCTGCCTTTCTCCACACTTTCTGCTGCATGTTCATTGCACTAAATCCGACCCTTGACCTCTCACCTTGAAGTTGATCTCTCTCTCCTTGCAGCAGGTCACGCAGTTGACCAGCAGCAGCACCAAGGCCACGAGGACGGCCAGAGACACGGCCAGAGACAGGTAGAGAGACAGGGAGAGAGACTCACCTCCACCTGGAGAGAGGAGGAACATGAGGAGACGTTTAGAGGTTTGAAGCCTTAAACAGAGGCGTCTTTAACAGTAAAACAACACATTTAATCAATTAGCTGACAACTATTACAAGATTCACCAACTATTTAGTCATTTTTAATGGAGAAAATGTCCAAATTCACTGAGTATTGAGTCACCTGGCACAGTGTCAGGATAGATTTTATATCAGAATCATATCAATCAATCAATTAGAGCCATGACTGATGTACATGTTAAAAGATAAAAGAAACAAACAAGATAAAAACAATACTGTAAATATGTCCGATACTTAACCACAGTTAACGATTAATCGCCAACATTTTGATCAATTTAAGCCATTTTGTTGGTCCAAATTCTCTGGTTCCAGCTTCTCATCAGCTGAATCTTCATCTTTAGGAAACAATCGTTGATATTTGACACCATTTTATCAACCAAACAAGTAATCGATTAATCGATTTGAGTCATTTTAAAGAAGACAATGTCCAAATTCTCTGGTTCCAGCTTCTCAAATATATGATACTATAATAAACTGATAAATTACTATAATATATAATCCAGTAACATGACAGTCAACTAGGAACTAGAGCTGAAACGATTAGTGATTTAACCGACAACTATTTTGATGATCGATTAATCGATTTGAGTCATTCAATAATCGATAGATTAATCAGAATAATCAGTTGCAGTCTTACATTTCAGAGGGAACAATCCTCTGACAGTCTCATATCTCACATAAATTTATATACTTCAATACTCCCACATGTATTGAATGGTGATTAAAACTAGTAGTATAATAAAGTATAACAACACAGTAAGTGCAGTTTTACTGTCTCTTGTTGTTTTCTGTGTTTATTTCCTGCTTCATCTCCGCAGCAGAGGACAGAAGCAGCCAAACCGCAACGCTGCAGACAAACCGTCAGCTTCTCCTCTGAAGTGGAGAAGCAGTGATTGGTTTGTGTTTTCCAGCGTGTGCAGCAGACGTCCTGACCCAGCTCGGCTGCTGCCTGTCAGCCGTTCTCGGAGACAGCCGTGGGGTTTCTCCCGGCCTCCGGGAGTGACAGCGGGTGGGTTTGATGCTGGTCCAGCAGATCCAGAGTCACGGCTGACAGGAGTTCTGCTGCTTCCTCGACTACTCCAAACAGCTGCTGCTACACATTCACTGCCCAGGACACAACCGAGGCTGAAGGGTCTCAAACTCAAAGTTTGCAAAGGAGTTTGGTTCATAAAATGGTTTAAAATGTCTCTCACTGCTTCCCAAAATGTTGATTTTAATTCTTATGACTGAAGCATTTAAAGTAAAAGAGCTTAGAAAAAATTCAATTTTTATTTTATATGTATGATAACTAATGATCATTCTGATTAATCAATTAGGTGTTTGGTTCATAAAATGGTGTAAATTGTCTGAAGATATTATAGTATAGTATATATTATAGTAATTGAGGATATAAATGAGGATTAATGTAATAGTTTATCAGAATAGTTGGTTATATATAGGTTCCCAACATTGTTACATTAAATATATCAACTATAGCCTTTAGTCTCCAGATAATCGTTAACATCTTTGTAACTTTTGGGATTAGAACAATGATTTCTCTTCACTTTTGCTTCTCCACTGGTGGATCTGGACCAAATTTACACATTTTTATTGTCCAGACCAACAGTCCACAACCCAAAGATCATCAGTTTACTATTATAGAGACTAAAGAAACCAGGAAATAATCAGAGAAGAGAAGCTGGAACTAGAGAAGCTGGAACCAGAGAATCTGGACGTTTTCTTCTTTAAAATGACTAATGGATTAATGTATTTTTGTGTAATGAACTGAATCGTCATATTCCAGGATGTGTGTGGTTAATCCAGTGATGATGTTGATCGTGTGTGTGTGTGTGTGTGTGTGTGTCCTGCTGGTCGCAGCATGTCAGCTTCATCCTCAAACAGCGACTGAGTTCTGCTGCTGAGATACACATTCAGACAGAAAGCAGCTCCATCAAAGCTTCTCCAAACGTCCCAACATCAGCGAAGGAAGAAGAAAAGCAACAGATCTGAGTATCACTGCAGCAAAACCAGTCTGAAACCAACCAGACGCGGAAAATACGTCTAAACTCTTTCATTTCATGTCAAAATTCAAGAGTTTTGGTCGATTTTTCAGCCAATATTTGATGGTAAAGTACAAATTTCCACTGATTATGCTCAATAACTAAGATATTGTTCAGCCTATATTTGTTAAGCAATAACCAAACATTAGTTAAGAGTGAAATATGGCTGCAACCATGTTTATTTACTGTATCCATGGAAACGCAGCCATAAAGTTTCCAATATGAGAAAAGATCGTCTCCTTTAATGTTTACTCTTCTAACAACATGTCTCATAAATGTCTAGAAAAATGAATATGTGGTTTTCTGTCAAAGCTTAAACAACACTCTGCTTTATGATCAATTCATTTCAAGAAGAAATATAGAAAATAAGGGAAATAATGTGGAGAAACAAGTAGTTTTCTATACGGATTCAGACCTGGAAATGACTTCAATCAGCCGTGTAAAGTAATAATTTACAGGAAGTAGGTGATTAATCCGTGTATATGTTCATGTTGTCAGATTATTTTAAAAGCTGAAAATCATCTCAGTGGAGCAGCAGCAGCACAGGAATTATTATTTAATTATTATTGTGTTGTTTCTTATTAACGTCATTAACCTTCCTGTTTCCTCCAGGTTCAACTCACCTCACTCCTTCCTCACTCACTTCCTTCCTTCTTCTCTTCCTCCCTCCTCCCCTCCCTCCTTCCTTCCTTCCTCCACAGTTTTTACCAGTGTTTATAACCTCCTTCCTTCCTCCTCCCTCCTTTCTTCCTTCCTCCCTCCCTTCCTTCCTTCCTTCCTTCACAGTTTTTACCAGCGTTTATAACCTCCCTCCTCCCTTCTTCCCTCCTTCCTTCCTTCCTTCCTTCCTCCCTCCCTCCCTCCCTCCCTCCCTCCTTCCTTCCCTCCTTCCCTCCCTCCTTCCTTCCTTCCTTCCTTCCTCCCTCCCTCCTTCCTTCCCTCCTTCCCTCCCTCCTTCCTTCCTTCCTTCCTCCCTCCCTCCCTCCTTCCTTCCTTCCCTCCTTCCTTCCCTCCCTCCTTCCTCCCTCCCTCCCTCCCTCCTTCCTTCCTTCCTCCCTTCCTCCCTCCCTCCCTCCCTCCCTCCCTCCCTCCCTCCCTCCTTCCTTCCTTCCCTTCCTTCCTCCCTCCCTCCCTCCCTCCCTCCCTCCCTTCCCTCCCTCCCTTCCTTCCTCCCTCCTCCCTCCCTCCCTCCCTCCTTCCTTCCTTCCTCCCTCCCTCCCTCCCTCCCTCCTTCCTCCCTCCCTCCCTCCCTCCCTCCCTCCCTCCTTCCTCCTCCCTCCCTCCCTCCTTCCTTCCTCCTCCCTCCCTCCCTTCCTCCCTCCCTCCCTCCTTCCTTCCTTCCTCCCTCCCTTCCTCCCTCCTTCCCTCCTTCCTTCCTCCTTCCTCCCTCCCTCCCTCCCTCCCTCCTTCCTTCCTTCCTCCTCCCTCCCTTCCCTCCTTCCTCCCTCCCTCCCTCCCTCCCTCCCTCCCTCCCTCCTTCCTCCCTTCCCTCCCTCCCTCCCTCCCTAGTTTTTACCACTGCAGAGCTGTATCTGCTGAGTGTGTTTTATATTTTCCGTACATGTGGACACCTCCTAACCCCGTGTGCGTGTCGTTGTGGGTTTTGACGTGAGCAGCCAGACCTGCCACCTCCTCCTGGTTCATAAATAACCCGTGTGACCGGGACCCGAGGACGGATCGGTCCGGAGCGGGAGGCCTTCGACAGGTCGAGGATCAGCGAGGTCGCTGACGGCCTCGAGTCCCGTATTAATCACTAAAAACTCCCCCGGGAGCTTTAAGACGCGGCCGGCGGCGTTAACGATGATTGAGATTTATTTCACGCCGCTTCATTACAGGACCGAAATAGACGGGTTTGCTTAATGTCTCCGGATCAAAATAAAATTCCTGCCGAGCGTTCCGGGGTCATCCGAGACGCCGCCTCAGACCTAAAAGTAGGATCCTATCGTAAACGGGTGTGAAACAAGACTTAATTATTTACGATTAGCTGGATGTCAGACTGTCCAATCAGCTCTTAATGTGATCACCGGCCGCTCTGAATAGGACCCAATAAAAACCAGCAGGGACAGGACACATGTTAATTCATATTATTTCATTCTGTTTAACTGATTAAAACACTGTTTGTTCACTTTTCCTGCTATAAATGAGAATAAAGCAGAAATGAAAAGGTGTCAATAGAAATCTACAACATCTACACGAGCGGGAGAATCAATTTATGTTCAAATTACGGATAAAAATACTTTATTTAAAACATAAAGCAAGACAAAACTGATCCAAATCAGAATTAACAAATATTATAAGGTCATTGATTATTATATTTATCCAACACATGATTATTGATCGTACAAATCATAAAAAAAACGTCTGTATTTAGACATAAATATATATTTGTTGCCTTATTTTATTTTATTTAACGATAACAGTGAATTTGAAGTAAATAAGCAGCTAAACCACAGGTTTATTTCTCAGTTTTTCTGCTCTAAATGATAATAAATGTGGAAAATCTCTACAACAACAACGGTAATTGGACTTAAACCTGGAATTAAAATGAATCTACAACATGTGAGGTGATAAATCACTCATGTATATCACTATAAGCCTATTTTATTGTGGGTAGAGTATATGTACATTAACATTTATTGACCTACAATCCTCTTTACAGCATGTTTGTTTCATAGAATCATGTCTCCAGGACTCCGGAGAACACGATAAATAAAGAAATAAAAACCATAGAGGATCAGTGTCCTCCATGTTTCCTCCTTATCTGAGTCATGGGTTCATATCATGACTTGGCAAACCTCCACAACAATGACTCGGCGGTTTGTTTTATTCTTATTTGGGATCCTCTGCTGCATATTTCAGCAGCCGTTGATCATCGGGCTGAGGATCTGACCCATTTCTTCACAGATTTCACCCTGCGGCGTTTAAACAGTGGACGCCTGTGTTTCCGTTACGTAACGGACCCGGACGCTCCGGTTCTGACGCGGTTCTGACGCGGTTCTGACGGCGCCGGTACCCGAGGACGACGATAATTAGCCTGTTTCACAGCTGGCTTTTTATTTATGTAAAAGGTTTATTTAACGCAGGTAAAAATGTTATAGTAATTGATCAATATCGAAAGATTATTGATGAGTATTTGATGCTTGATGACCTACTTTTATAATATAAACATAGAGGTAGGCGTTTAACATTTAAACACCATTTAAACACCATTTAAACACCATTTAAACACCATTTAAAGACCAGAAATAACTAATAACTGAGGACATTTACTATATTTTTGCACATTTTCAGGTAGTTAAACATCGTGAAAAAGCATATTTAATTCATAATTCTCAAAATTACAAGACATAAAAGGTGTGAAATATTCCATTCTGTGTGTAATAAATTAATAAATGAGTTTCACTTGATAAAAAATCATGATATTGATAATTATAAATATTTAGGAGTATTTTATGACCTACTTTTGTTGTGTGAATGTAGAGGCAGGCACATATACTGATATTAAATACTTCATATCAGTGGATAACGATGATTATTAATGATTTTTAATTATCTAAGGACCAAGAAAAACAAATATATTAAAGTTTATTAGTGTTTGGTTTGTTAAATGATTCAACAATTGATCCGTTTTCAACAGAAATATGACGTTAATGAGACAAGAAGCAGCAGCTTTAGTTGATTTTATACATAAACCTTGACAGAAACTATTATATTGATGATGTAAATATTAATTTTATATACGCTGATATTATTTCGCTTTGAATTAACACCGTTAGAAACTAAACCTACAGCTCTGATGATTCAATAATTCACCTGGATTATTATAACGCTGGTATTTTTATATATTTTTATCAGGTTTTATTTACTTTGCATCTTATTTGGACAAATTAATTTCATTTATTTCAGGGTTGTTTTATATAAAACTACCGATTTACCTATTTCGCCGACCGACTGGGAAATAAAACATTTTTTTTTAATTAGTTCATATCTATTTGCTTAAATGCGTAATACATCAATATTCTATTATTCTTAACTAAAACCTCACCTAGTTCATAGTGAATATGATGAACTACAGCAAATAGAATGATAATAATTCTATTTATTGATTTTTAGTGAATATTTTCAGGTATTAAATGCAAAACTCAAGACTAAATGCTTTCAAACAGCGAGAACCGAGGTTTGTTAATCACTGAATCAAAGCTCAACGTCCTGGAACATTAAGACATCAACATCCGACCTGTTAAACAGACCAAACCTGCTGCTAAAACATTAACACCACTGTTAAAACACCTTTTCACTGTCTGAAACTGAGCCAGTAGCTTCTGACCGTCCACTATTAACCTGGATCTAAACTTTAAGACGTTCCACATCTGCAGGAACGGAGCAAAGGACGAGCTGCTGTGTAATAAAAGCATAAACTCCACATTTCTTTCCTGTAAGTCATATTATAATGAAGCTAACAGCGTCGCTAATCATTGACTGGGACTGATAAGACTGGAATGTGTTACGGTTACACATTATACATCCGCAACACGCCACATTAGGACTTTTTACTTCGAGTTTAGTCGGTTTTAGACGCGTAAAACTAAAATAAAACAAGAAAAAAGGAAAATTAGAATCATTTAACATCAATTTACATGTTTGAAAAGGAGCAGGAAGAGATGTAGATTCATTTAATTCTACCCTTCAATCACTTACAGTGTCATTTTCATAATTTAAATATCAATAATAATCAAGATATAATAGTCACAATTCCACAGTAACACCATAAACAGTTGATTTATACTGTTTTATTGTCATTTTACTGAGAGAAACTGCAGAAACTAATAAAAAACAACAAAAAATGATCATTTAACATCATTTTATGTGTTTAAAAAGGAGCAGGAAGAAGTTTACACTGATTTAATCCAATACAATATCATTAATATCAACATGCATTTAATAATAATGTCATTTACACAAGTAATTTTCTTAATTTTAACTTGATATTTATAATAGTTGAGATATAATAGTCACAATTCCACAATAAAACCAATGTTAACTAGAATAAACAGTTAATTAATACTGTTTTATTATTATTAATATAAATATATTATAATATTTTATTGTTAATTTTCTGAGAGAAGCTGCAGAAACAAAGCAAAACTTTGACTTTAAGAAAATAAGTCATTTAACATCATTTTTATTATATTAACATATATTTATTTAATTTATTTAATCCTCTAAGACTCTATCACTCATCAATATGCAAATAAATGTAATTTTCATAATTTCAATTATAAGAATGCCAATACAATGATTAATGTAATATTTATAATGATAATCAAGATATAATAGTCACAATTCAACTAGAATAAAACAATTAATTCTGTTTTATTAGTATTTTTCTAAGAGAAGCTGCAGAAACAAATAAAATCTATTACTAATAAAACAATAAAATGATTTAACATCAATTCAAACATTCATTTAACATTTAATCAACATTTAAACCTACTCATCTATCACTTATATGCAGATGATAATGTCATTTATATGAGTAATTTTATTAATTTTAACTTGATATTTATAATAGTTGAGATATAATAGTCACAATTCCACAGTAACATCAATGTTAACTAGAATAAACAGTTAATTAATACTGTTTTATTATTATAATATAATTATATCATATTAATAATTAGATTATAATATATTATAAGACATGGAAACTATTACTTTGACATTTATTTGTCATTTAACATCATTTTTATTATATTAACATATATTTATTTAATTTATTTAATCCTCTAAGACTCTATCACTCATAAATATGCAAATAAAAGTAATGTAATTTCCATAATTTCAATAATAATATTAATGTAATACTTATTTAGTTATAATTCCACAGTAAAACCAATGTTAACTAGAATAAAACAGTTAATTAATACTGGTTTATTAGTAGAAAAACAACTATTACCTTAACAATATGCAGGTTATAATAATGTAATATTCATTAATAATTCTCATAATTTCAAACATATTAATGTGATAATTATGTATAATGATAATATTCTTAATTCCACAGTATCAGAAATGTCAACTGGGATAAAACAGACAATTAAAGCTGGTTTATTTTGATTTTCAGTACGTCATTAAACAACGTTAAGGCCCGAACTGACGATTATCTTTGGAATTTCTTCGTCTTTTCCATTAATCTATAAATGTTATGTGAAATCCTCAAATTCCTCATTGGGTCTGGTTTTCAGACGTCAGTGATTTACAGAGGAGATGAAGCTGTAAATCCACCAACGTTCTACTTTAACCTCATTTTTACCTGAAATAGAGTCGACGAGGATCATTTTAACGCTTTTAATATGAAATTTTAGAGAATTACACTCATTAACACTTTATGTGACATTCACAGATTATTAGGAACTAAAAATGGACTAAAATGCATATTTTAACTACACTTATTGGGATAAACACAAACCTATATATAAGCTTTTGGGGTTTCTGACTTTCTCTACCATTGATTAATACGTTTAATATCATTTTTAAGACATTTAAGAAAGAATTAGATTCCCTGTTACAGATAGAAATAAGAAATAGTGTCATTATGGATGAAAATAGACTAAAAGTGCATCAGAATATCATCAAAGCCTGTTTTTTTTAGCCTGATCCCTTTGGAAAATGCCAACGGGAAGCTTAATAACACCCAAAAAAGAGGTGGAATTGGTTTTAAAACCATGATAGTGTCATTATTTAACATCACATCAAAGGTTTATGAGCAGTTTTTATTTGCAGATGTGAAAGAATCAAGAGTGAACTGGACACATGTAGGATCAGAAACGTTAAAAAGCCAGAACACGGTCATAACCAGGACCAGACGCTCGTTATGTGTTATCCTGTCCGTGGATGTGATTCCCTTCATCCTAAAACATGATCAGACCCGTGACGGGACATGTGATGTTGGCACGGAGCCGTGAAACGCCGGGATCCACACGGACCAGACTGAAGGTGCACTTCAAGACCAGGAGGAACCACGTTTCCACGCCGGTGGACCAACAAATACTTTATTGTGCCATAAAGCGGGTGGTGTGTCAATGATCGGTTATGAAAGGTTAACGCACAATCACCTGTCACGCTGCTACCTGGGGACGCTGCTGTTAATTATTAATCACAAATTAGAAGGAACTTCACGGCCGGTTTAAACGATTCAACATTTACCTTAAATTAAAGATTAGAGGAAAAGTCACAAAGGTGCTGAGAAACACTGGAATAAACCGTTTATAAATCACTGATGCTGCAGAATTTATACATAATTAACGACTATTCTCATTATTCTACCGTTAATTCAAACGATTAATCGATTAGTTGGTGTGAAATACTAGAATTAATGTCTTTTTTTTAGTCTAGACCAACAGTAAACAACCCAAAAATGATCAGTTTACTATTATAGAAGGCTAAAGATTCTAAAAATAAAGTTTATTGTCAGTAAAACTACATCTAACGACTATTCTGACAGTCGATTATTCAAACGATTAATCGATTAGTTGTTTGGTTCATAAAATGGTGTGAAGTACTAGAATTAATGTCTTTTTTTTTGTCCAGACCAACAGTAAACAACCCAAAATGATCAGTTTACTATTAAAGAAGACTAAAGAAAAATGACTTAAAAATGACTCAAATCGATTAATTTAAAAGTTGGCAACTAATCGATTAATCGACTTATCGATGCAGTTGGAATATTGAGGCAGAGATTGGATTAAAACCTGCTGTAGACTTGTTTTAGCCTAAACTCTTTCTAAAAATAAAGTTTATTGTCAGTAAAGCTACATCTAACGACTATTCTGACAGTCGATTATTCTATCGTTTATTCAAACGATTAATCGATTAGTTGTTTGGTTCATAAAATGGTGTGAAGTACTAGAATTAATGTCTTTTTTTTTAGTCTAGACCAATAGTAAACCACCCAAAAATGATCAGTTTACTATTAAAGAAGACTAAAGAAAAATGACTTAAAAATGACTCAAATCGATTAATTTAAAAGTTGGCAACTAATCGATTAATCGACTAATCGATGCAGTTGGAATATTGAGGCAGAGATTGGATTAAAACCTGCTGTAGACTTGTTTTAGCCTAAACTCTTTATAAAAGTAAAGTTTATTCTCATTCTAACGACTATTCTGACAGTTTATTAATCTTTTGATTACTGAAACGATTAATCGATTAGTTGATTGGTTCAAAAAATGGTGTAAAATGACGATTATAACCCAAAAATCATCAGTTTATTATTATAGAGACTAAAGAAACCAGGAAATAATCAGAGAAGAGAAGCTGGAACCAGAGAATTTAGACATTTTCTTCTTAAAAAATGATTCAAATCGATTAATCGATTAGTTGTTTGGTTCATTAAATGGTGTAAAATGTGGATCAGAGTTTCCCAAAAGCTGAAGATTCAACCTAAAATGTCCAAACCAATTACTTCCTAGTTGGTAGTCATGTTACTGGATTATATATTAAGGTAATTTATCAATTTATCATATTATTATTCCATGTTTGAGAAGCTGGAACCAGAGAATTTGGATATTTTCCTTCTTAAAAACGATTAAAATCGATTAGTTTGATTCGTTAAATGGTGTAAAATGAGGATCAGTGTTTCCTAAAACGTCTTTTTTTTTGTCCACAACCCAAATATCATCAGTTTACTGTTATAGAAAAGTAAAGAAACCAGGAAATAATCACATATGACTCTATAAATGACTCCTATCAATCCAAATAGTTGCTGATTAATGTAATAATTAGCCACTAATCAATTAAATCGACTAATATTTGCAGCTTCTCTACCAACACTATTGATGCTTCATCATTTTAAAAGTGCTATTTGTAATGTAAAATGCAAATTGAACATTAATATGTTTATCATCTGGGCTGTGTTTAATAATAAGGCAACGCATCCTGGGAGATACAACTCCTAAAAGCCTAAATATTGAGAATATATCTATTTTAATGTGGAAATATTCTTCATAGGAGCCAAAGAGATGAGTGATAACGTTATATTAATGATTTATTTTCCACTTCTGCCTGTTTTAGGGTTAAAAATGACTCACATCAATCAAAATAGCTGCTGATCAATGTAAAAGTTGGCAACTAATCAATGAATCGACTCATGTTTCACAACTCCACTACCAATACTAGGATATTTATTACACACTGATGCTTCATTATTAATAATATAATGATATAAGAGGGACTTTTACTTGTATTGGAGGATTATTTTGCTATTTTTTATTGAAATAAAACATCTGACAACCACAGTTACAGTTACTGCTGCTGTATAATACTTATCATGTGCAATAATATATCCTATATAATATTATATATATATAGTTTTAACTATATAGTCAGTTGTACTGTCTCTAGTGTTGTTGCTAATGCTATTTCCCCACTGTGAGGCAAATAAAGGATTATCTTATCTTATATTAGACCACAGGTAAACATAACAGCCAGGCTTGTGTTGTTAGCTTCGTTAGCAAACATCTGCCTGCTAGCTAACGTCGGTAAACGGCATTCACGGCCAGCAAACAAACAAATAAACAAGCAAACAGACGGACGGTGTGTGTTGTGCATCAGCTGCAGCATCTCAGGTGTCATCTCACCTGGTCTGAGGTGATCCTGGAGCGGGGCTCCCTCACACAGCAGCCCCGCGGCGGCCAGCAGCAGCAAAACGTGACGGCTGTCCATCCTCCTAGAAAACAAACGGCCGATCTGATGCGAGATAAAGCGTTTTAATCATTTATAATTAGCTTAATCGGCGCGGGCTAGCGACTTGCTGTTAGCCTAGCCTAGCTTCGGCTAGCCTAGCTTCGGCTAGGGTAACGGCTCCAGCCGACGACAGCAAAACGCCGCTCCGGTAACGTGACGTCCCGTTGTCCATGCAGACAAAAGGGAGCGTTTACCTCCCGCCGCCGATCATCATTCGGTTCACGTGCCCCGTGACGTTATTTAAGAGAACATGGCTAAACGGGATAAATCGGTAGAACACGTCCCCTCCGAAGCGCCATGTTCCTGTACGACGTCACGTGTGGCGGAGGGAGGGGAGGGGAGGGGGGGTTTCGACTCTCAAATGATTGACAGGCGTTAGAGCCAATCACAGCGCGGGATCGCCCTCGTCGTGTGGACGCACAGCCAATCACCGTCGAGCTTTATTATCTAGCATGTAAATCCAGTGTATTGTAAAGAAAAAGCTTTTTTTATCAACCATGTGAGGCAATAAACAACCAATAGACTCATTTTATAGGTGGATGAACCAACTGATGATGTGTTGGTTTATTTCTGAGAGATTTCTGTTCATTAGATTGTATTGATTATATATATTTGTATATACATATATGTACTTTGTGAGGCGGATGTATATACACATATATATTCCATAGATTCTGATTTTACATCAGATTTATAAGGAAGCTGGATTCAGTAATTACAGCAAATTAAAACACTGATTTATCCCCATAAAAGAAGAATTCTCTGGAAGTCAAAAGTATTATATGTTAAAAGAAAAAGCTTTTTTTTTATCAACAACCAATAAACTCATTTTATAGGTGGATGAACCAACACTGATGCTGTGTTGGTTTATTTCTAAAGGATTTCTATTCATTTTTATTGTAGATTTGCAGATTTGTAAGGAAGCTGGATTCAGTAATTATTGGAATTATTGTTTTATCCAAATAAATTAGAGAAGAATTATAAGTATAAAGTATTTAGATCCTTTACTTCAGCAAAAGTACCAATACAATAATGTACAAATACTACATTACAAGTAAAAGTCTCTGGTTATTAACACTACAGCATCAGTGTGTAATAAATATCCTATTTATATAAGTATTGGCAGTAGAGCCTCAATGATTAGTCGATTAATTGATTAGTTTCCTTTATGAAATATTGGATCATTTAAACATTTATTGGACTGATAAATTTATAGAATCATAGACTCTGCTGTTTATAAGACGTCAAACACTCAAAGACTGAAACCAACGGTTTAACCTTTAACTATTTGTTGTATTTTAAAAGCTTCTTTTATTATTTATTGAGTCAAACCTGCATCTAAAAGCAGCTGCAGATAAAAGTAGTGGAGTCAAATATATATATATATATATATATATATATATATATATATATATATATATATATATATATATATATATATATATATATATATATATATATATAAATACAGAACTCGAGTAAATGTAGTGAGTTAATTTCTTTATTTCACTAATTATACAAATAGAAAATGTTGTTTTAATGACTTTAATTTACTTTTTTAGAATGAATGACTTTATTAAATACAGATAAAACTTATAATATGTGTTAGATATGTAAAAAAATACCAGATAAAACATCAATACAATAATAAAATAGTTTAATATAATATCAGTATTTAGATTTGAGCTGTTTGCTCCTTTTTAAACATATATTCTTCATGTTCTATAATGATCCTCAGTGAGATTTATAGGATTTTATAGACAAATAATTGACCTTTGACCTCTTATCTTATTAATAATTGAACTTTGCTTTGCAGATAATTTAGATTATTTCATTTTTATCCTGATTTGGGTAAAAAAACATGATTTTAGATGATTTTTTCACAATATTCTCACTATATTTCCTCTATAACAGCAACATAAATAGATTCTGTCTCTTCTGTTTAAATGGATTAGTAGAGATATTCCACATTTATTATCATTAATAGCAGGAAAACTGATAAATTAATCTCTGGAATAAGTAGTTAAGTTGCTGCCAAATCAATTCAATTCAATAAATCCAACTTTCTCTTGTTTTTCAGCGAATAATCAGGTCAAATGGACAAAAAAATGCAGATTTTCACTATTTTTTTTAAAGTTTTGGACTTTGAGAACTTATTTTAGCTTTAATAGTATTAAAGCTAATTAAAGGAAACCGCAGAGCTTTTCTATTTCTGACTCCGGGGTTTGGAGGTCTTTATTATTTCCTGTGTATCGGTGATGCCTCGGAGCTCCAGAAACAATATGAGTGACAGGATTATCTGCTCTGATTAGCTGATGAAGGAGGAGGAGGAGGAGGAGGAGGAGGAGGAGGAGGAGGAGGAGGAGGAGGAGGAGGAGGACGCTCCTCTGTGGCGTGTTGGGAATCTCAGCGGGTTTGAGGACGGATACGTCAGGTTGCTGCTCGCATTCTGGATCACGGAGCTGCAGGAGAACGTCAGCTGCACAACTCAGAGAGAAAGAGAAAAAACACGGTGAGTAGCAGCAATTTACACAAATCCACACGTCAGAAATGCTTTGCTTTTGCATGTTTGATGCATCCCAGGATCTAAATAATCGCTGAAGTTGCAAAACTTTACACGAGGAGAAGAGAAAATGTTTAAATTTGTGTGTGGTTTGACTTTCAGGATGATGCTTTATGCTGTTTTACTGATAAAAGTTGGATATTTGTGACAGTTTTGATGCAACTGAAAGATGCAAATGAGCAAAAAAACACCTGAAAATGACAGCGTCACTTTATAATTCTACTGTGCATGCATGCATGTGTGTGTGTGTGCATGCATTTATATATATATATGTGTGTGTGTGTGTGTGCATGCATTTATATATATATGTGTGTGTGTGTGTGTGTGTGAGGCAGCCACAGAGCACCATGGCGTTTTCAGGGATGCTGAGAGACAGCGACATCAAGGCTGCGGTCCAGGCTTGTCAAGGTGTGTCAAACACACACACACACACTCCTACACACACACACACACACACACACACACACACTCTCCTACACACACACACACACAGCCGTTGACACAGTAATCATTAAGACAGGAACAGGTTGAAACAAATGAATCCCAGAGGTGAGGTGTGTTTCTGCAGGTAACCAGGCAGCGGGCGGCTGGAGACTTACACACTTCACTGTTTATGATGGAGACTTCACACACACACTTCAGGAAAAGAAAAATCACATTTCCCACAAAAAAACACTTAATTATTTATCTCCAGCAGTTACGTCTGCATGGCGAAGCAGATGAGGAGACACACGGCAGCACTTAAACCCGCTTTTATTTTTTTATTCCAGCAGAAAACGACGTCAGATTTGGTGTTTTTGTGAGTAGAAGAGGTGAAACACGACGGAAATGTCTGGTATAAGTGGAGGAGAAAGTTTGTCGATGCTTTAAATTTCAATAAAAAAATAAAAAATTAAAAAAAAACACTCATCCTGCACTGAAAACAATGCTTTTGTTGAAATTACCTGATTTTATTAAGTCAAGTGGTTGCATGAAATTAATTTATCTGACTCTAGATATATTTATTAAGTTGATTCTACTTACTAACCAGTTTTTATTACTATATTTTAATATACATATATAAACCAATATGAACAAAATGTACAATTGAGAGAAACGTTTTTCATTAATATAACTTTAGATATATTTATTTATTTCATTAAGTTGATCGTACTTATATTTTTTAATTAATTTATTAAATTAATGAAATTAAATTAATTACATTAATTAAATAATTAATTATGTAAATTAGCTCAAAGTGATAGTTTAACCCCTAACTGAGATGTAAATTAAAAATGTACGTCCTTTTATTTAATTAATTAATTTAGCTTGTTTTAAGGAAAACAAGGCCAGTATATTTTATAATTAATTAATTTAGCTTATTTTAAGGAAAACAAGGCCAGTATATTTTATAATTAATTAATAGAATATTAATTAATTTTTTTTTCAGTGTGTTAAAACTGTTTTCTACACTGAATAAAATCATTTGTTGAAATTACTTCATTATATTATGTCAAGTGGTATAATATATATATATTATTTTTATATTTTATTTTTTATATTATTTTTTTATTATAATTGTATTTTTTATTAGAATTTTTTATATATAATAATTATTATTATATTATTATTATTTTTATATATTTTTATTTTTTTTAGAATATTATTTTTATCAGAATTTGTTTTAATATATATAATTATTTAATTAATTTCTAATTAATTTTAGTACCAAAACTAGAAAGTAGAAGTAAAACCATCCAAATGGATTTAAGTAGAAAATTAAATTAAATTCTACTCACACACATAATTACTCTGAAAAAATATAAGTAGAATCAACTTAATGAATTAAAATATATATATATATAAAGTTATATAAATTAATTCCATGCAACTACTTGAAAAATGATTTAAAAACAGTTTTAAAATCATTCATCAGGTCTCTATAGTACAAAAATCACAGGAAATGTGTGATTTATATATAAAACTTATAGTAATAAAACTAGTAAGTAAGTAGAATCAACTTAATAAATATATCTAGAGTCAGATAAATTAATTTCATGCAATTACATGACTTAATAAAATCAGGTAATTTCAACAAAAGCACATTTTCAGTGCAGGAAAAGTGATTTTTTTATATTTATATACAAAAATTAATTATATAGATTCAGTTTAACTCCTACATATTTAAGTTAATTGAATTGTACCTACTTTATAATCTAATTAATTGATTAATTATTTACATGACATCAACCAGATAAATCCTGTCGTAACATTAACTGTGGGTCAGAATCCTGTTCCATCATCTCAGCTCTGATTCTTTGATGAACCTCAGGCTTTTTAACATTTATCTCTGCTGCCGCCGTGAACCCGTGTCCTGTTTCTCGGGGCTGTAGCAGCACAGATGAGCTGCGGGGCCGGTTTCATCGCTAAATGTCACGGCTCGAAGGATAAAACGTCACGTGAGCGATGATGATGGACGACTGAACGTCCTCTTCTCTGCCTCCAGCTCCGGGAACCTTCAACTACAAGTCCTTCTTCGCACTAGTGGGTCTGTCCGGCTCGTCTGAGGAGGACGGGAGGAGGGTCTTCACGGTCCTGGACCAGGACAAGAGCGGCTTCATCGAGGAGGAGGAGCTCAAGTAAAGCCACAGTGTGTGTGTGTGTGTGTGTGTGTGTGTGTGTGTGTGTGTGTGTTACATGGACTGTATGGTGGATTTCCCTCGTGACGACCCCTCAGGCAAAGGTCACTGCAGGAAAAACTGCAGCGTTCGGACGAATAATGAAGTGTCCGTTCAGATTGTTTTGGCCTGTGGTGTTTCTACTGACACACACACACACACACACACACACACACACACACACACACACACACACACACACACACACACACACACACACACACACACACTCATTTCATATTTGAAAAGCTGGAACCAGAGATTTTAGACATTTTCTTCTTCAAAATGACTCGAATCAATTAATTAATTTAAAAGTTGGCAACTAATCGATTAATCGATTAACTGATTAATTGATGCAGCTGAGACCAGAGATCAGATTAAAACCTTTAGAATTGATGTTTATCTTAATCAAACCCTTAAAAGTCTAAGTCATAAAGTTTCCCTTCAGTTGAGCTGCAACTAATAAATATTCTGATCGATCTATCGTTTATTGAAATGATTAATCGATTAGTCGTTTGATTCATAAAATGGTGTAAAATGTGAAGATTCAACCTAAAATGTCTTTTTTTGTCCAAAGATCATCAGTTTATTATTATAGAGACTAAAGAAACCAGGAAATAATCAGAGAAGAGAAGCTGGAACCAGAGAATTTGGACATTTTCTACTTAAAAAATGACTCAAATCAATTAATCGATTATCAAATTTGGCGATTAATCGACTAATCATTGCAGTTCTACTTCTTATTTGACTGTCATGTTACTGGATTATAGATTATAGTAATTTATCATATTATTATATCATATTTGAGAAGCTGGAACCAGAGAATTTGGACGTTTTCTTATTAAAAATGACTCAAATCGATTATCAAAATGGTTGTCAATTAATTGATTAATAATTTTATATTTATTATTAAATTATTCATTATTATTAATTTATTGATAATTAATCATTATTATTAAAAACTATATATACAAATTATCATATATAATTTATTTATTATTTAATTTATTAATAATAATTATTAATAATAATAATTAAAAATTTTAAAATTAAATATATTTATTATTAAATTATTCATTATTATTAATTTATTGATAATGACTAATTATTATTACAAATTATATAAAAATATCATATATAATTTATTTATTAATTTATTTATTATTTAATTAATAATTTAATAATTAAATTAATTAATTAATAATGTATTTATTTATTAATATTTTTTTCCTTTATTTATTTTTTAATTAATTAATAATAATTATTAATAAATAAGTTAAATAATAATAATAATTTAAAAATTAAATTCAATAATAATAATTAAATAAATTCAATAATAATAATAATGTAATAATTAAATAAAATAATTAATAATATATTTATTTATTAATATGTATTAATTCATTTATACGTGATTAATTTCCTGATAATTAAAGTATAGATTTATATTCTGGTGTCTATTCATCAGGTTGTTCCTCCAGAATTTCTCCCCGGGGTCCAGGGAGCTGACGGAGGCTGAGACCAGGACTCTGATGGCGGCGGGAGACAAAGACGGAGACGGAAAGATCGGGATGGAAGGTTGGTGGAAAAATAAATAAAACATGTCAGAAAATAGAAGAAGAAGAAGAAGAAGAAGAAGAAGAAGAAGAAGAAGAAGAAGAAGCAGCCGTGGGTTTGGAGGAGCTGTCCACCACTCAGTGCTGAACCTGCAGGAAAACACAAAAATACCAACTGATGTAAAACTGTTAGAATTTACTGTGATTAATGAGCAGCAATTAGACTGAAAGGTGCTAATTTATCCTTTGAGTAGAAGAAGTGGACTTCTGTTGATACGAACGTGTCTTTACTGTAAAATAAAACAATTAAATGCTGTAATTTCAGTGGGATTTACTGTAGAAGTTGATTCAAATCATATAAATACTGTGATTTCAGTTGTATTTAGTGTATTAGGTCATTAATTGTAAAATAAACATCAATTAAATATTATTACTTCAGTTGTATTCACACTATCAGGTCATTATATTTACAATTAATACCAATTAAATACAGTAAATTCAGTTGTATTTACAATATTAGTTGATTAACTGTAAGTTAAATATATTAAATACTGTAGTTTCAGTTATATTTACAGTATTGTGTATTTACTGTAAAGTAAAAATCAATTAAATGCTGCGATTTTAGTTGTATTTACAGTATAAATTGATTAATAATTCAATAAAAATCAAGTAAATTCTGTAATTTCAGTTGTATTTACAGTATTAGGTGAATTATGTACAATAAAAATTAAGTAAATGCTGCGATTTTAGTTGAATTTACAGTATAAATTGATTAACTGTCAAATAAAAATCAACTAAATAAAGTTATTTCAGTTGTATTTACAGTATTAAGTGATTAATTGTAAAATAAACACCAATAAAACACTATAATTTCAGTTGTATTCACAGTATTAGGTACTTAATTGTACAATTAATATATAAATTAAATACTGTTATTTCAGTTTACAGTATTAGGTGATTAATTGTGAAATACAAATATATTAAATACTGTTATTTCAGTTGTATTTACAGTATTAGGTGAATTACGCACAGTAAAAATCAAGTAAATAATGTGATTTTAGTTATATTTACAGTATTGTGCATTTACTGTAAAGTAAAAATCAATTAAATGCTGCAATTGTAGTTGTATTTACAGTATTAGGTGAATTATGTACAGTAAAAATCAAGTAAATAATGTGATTTTAGATGTATTTACATTATAAATTGATAAATATTTAATTTACAATCAATTAAATACAGTTATTTCAGTTGTATTTACAGTATTAGGTGAAATATGTACAATAAAAATCAAGTAAATGTGATTTTAGTTGAATTTACAGTATTGTGTATTTACTGTAAAGTAAAAATCAAGTAAATGCTGCAATTTTAGTTGTATTTACAGTATAAATTGATTAATAATTCAATAAATCTAAATTAAATGCTGAAATTTGAGTTGAATTTACATCTATTAGTTGATTAACTGTCAAATAAAAATCAATTAAATACAGTTATTTCAGGTAAATACTGTGATTTTAGTTGTATTTACAGTATAAATTCATAAATATTTAATTTACAATCAATTAAATGCTGTAATTTCAGTTGTATTTACAGTATTAGCTGAATTATGTACAGTAAAAATCAAGTAAATGCTGTGATTTTAGTTGTATTTACAGTATAAATTGATTAATAATTCAATAAATCTAAATTAAATGCTAAAATTTGAGTTGAATTTACATCTATTAGTTGATTAACTGTCAAATAAAATCAATTAAATACAGTTATTTCAGTTGTATATTCAGTATTAGGTGAATTATGTACAGTAAAAATCAGGTAAATACTGTGATTTTAGTTGTATTTACAGTATTGTGTATTTACTGTAAAGTAAAATTTTAGTTGTATTTACAGTAGAAATTGATAAATATTTAATTTGCAATCAATTAAATACAGATATTTCAGTTGTATTTACAGTATTAGGTGAATTATGTACAGTAAAAATCAGGTGAATACTGTGATTTTAGTTGAATTTACAGTATAAATTGATTAATAATTCAATAAATATCAATTAAATGCTGTAATTTCAGTTGTATTTACAGTATTAGGTGAATTATGTACAATAAAAATCAAGTAAATGCTGCAATTTTAGTTGTATTTACAGTATAAATTGATTAATAATTCAATAAATCTAAATTAAATGCTGAAATTTGAGTTGAATTTACATCTATTAGTTGATTAACTGTCAAATAAAATCAATTAAATACAGTTATTTCAGTATTAGGTGAATTATGTACAGTAAAAATCAGGTAAATACTGTGATTTTAGTTGTATTTACAGTATAAATTGATTAATAATTCAATAAATATCAATTAAATGCTGTAATTTCAGTTGTATTTACAGTATTAGGTGAATTATGTACAGTAAAAATCAGGTAAATACTGTGATTTTAGTTGTATTTACAGTATAAATTGATTAATAATTCAATAAATATCAATTAAATGCTGTAATTTTTTTTACATTTTAAGGCTGTAAAATGCTGTAAAATCTCCCGTAACCGTCGTGTTTTACACAGTAAATAACAGATTTTACAGCAGAGTTTTACAGTGAAAATCACGTATTTAAATGTTGAAATAAATCAGCGGCTGTTGCTTCTGTCTCTTTCCACAGAATTCTGTGATCTCATGAAGTAAAGACGTCGTTTCCATATTTGTAACCAAGGAAAATCCTGACGTTCCAGATTGATGCAAAACCCAGAAACCTCAGATGTTGATCCCTGCCTGCTGCTCTCCCTGTTCCTGTCTAATAAAAACACAATCTGTGGACTGACAGATAAAAGCTGCATATTAGTCATGTGTGGTTAATCAATACGGTGCTTGGATTGATTAATAAATGTATTTAAGATGTGACAACACTGTTTTTGGGGGTTTTTACACCTGCAAAGTGAATTCCAGGAATTTATTATCACTTAATCAGAAGTTTCTTTGTTCTTTTATTGAATTGTGGACAAAAATAATGAATAATAAATATCTATTTATAATATTCTCTGAGATATGTACAATAAATACTCAATTCTCTACTATAATGTAGTCTATACAATGCAAAAACTAGCTGAAACAGCTTAAAATATCTTGTTTCTGGTGTCTTGAGCTGGTAATTTAGCTTATTTCAAGTGTTTTTTTTTCCTGATTTGGGTAAATTTGGTCTTGTTTTAAGAAAACATTTAGTTAAAAAAGAAGAAATTGATTAAAATCATGAAAAAATAACAGAAAATGTGTCATTACCAAACCAACGGCTCTGTGGTTTCATCAATACTCAGCTCAGTTCAGCTCCTGATATTTGTCATGAATTCAAATTTACACAGAATCAGTGCGATGAGACTAAAATATGCAATAAACAACATTTCTGCATATTATAGGAATATTATAGGAATATAACAGGGTTATTATAGGAATATAACAGAGTTATTATAGGAATATTATAGGAATATAACAGAGTTATTATAGGAATATTATAGGATTATTGTAGGAATATTATAGGGATATAACAGAGTTATTATAGGAATATAACAGAGTTATTATAGGAATATTATAGGAATATAACAGAGTTATTATAGGAATATAACAGAGTTATTATAGGAATATTATAGGAATATAACAGAGTTATTATAGGAATATTATAGGAATATAACAGAGTTATTATAGGAATATTATAGGAATATAACAGAGTTATTATAGGAATATTATAGGAATATAACAGAGTTATTATAGGAATATAACAGAGTTATTATAGGAATATTATAGGAATATAACAGAGTTATTATAGGAATATTATAGGAATATAACAGAGTTATTATAGGAATATTATAGGAATATAACAGAGTTATTATAGGAATATTATAGGAATATAACAGAGTTATTATAGGAATATAACAGAGTTATTATAGGAATATAACAGAGTTATTATAGGAATATTATAGGAATATAACAGAGTTATTATAGGAATATTATCGGATTATTGTAGGAATATTATAGGAATATAACAGAGTTATTATAGGAATATTATAGGAATATAACAGAGTTATTATAGGAATATTATAGGAATATAACAGAGTTATTATAGGAATATTATAGGAATATAACAGAGTTATTATAGGAATATAACAGAGTTATTATAGGAATATTATAGGAATATAACAGAGTTATTATAGGAATATTATAGGAATATAACAGAGTTATTATAGGAATATTATAGGAATATAACAGAGTTATTATAGGAATATTATAGGAATATAACAGAGTTATTATAGGAATATAACAGAGTTATTATAGGAATATTATAGGAATATAACAGAGTTATTATAGGAATATTATAGGAATATAACAGAGTTATTATAGGAATATAACAGAGTTATTATAGGAATAGAACAGAGTTATTATAGGAATATTATAGGATTATTGTAGGAATATTATAGGAATATAACAGAGTTATTATAGGAATATTATAGGATTATTGTAGGAATATTATAGGAATATAACAGAGTTATTATAGGAATATTATAGGATTATTGTAGGAATATTATAGGAATATAACAGAGTTATTATAGGAATATTATAGGATTATTGTAGGAATATTATAGGAATTCTAGTGAGTCTATAATCTTCTCACTCTTTTAGACATTCCTACTTGTCATTTAGTAGGTGACAAGGTGATTCTATAGATTATATAGGCTATAATATAACATAGAGTTGGGTATTTATTACACATAGATTAGATAATATCAGAGGTATAAGAGAAAACTGAAAAAAAAGGTGGTTTCATCAATACTCAGCTCAGTTCAGCTCCTGATATTTCAGAGTCATATATTCAGATTTACTGGATCTGCGTCCTCGTTACCTCTCGGTTAACGAGGAGCAGGCGAGACACTCTGTAAACGAGCTCCTCATTTATTTAACGAAGCCGCGGATTGGTTTTAAATCAAACTTAGCGACGACAGGCAGGATTAATGTGCCGTAAATCCTCCTCATCTCAGCATTAGAAACACATCATCAGCTTGGCTTCGTTAAATCTGATTACCTCTGGTTTTAATAATAAAAACACACGGCATCGATAGCGGCTAATCAGACACTTAATCAAAGTCTTAGATTCAGTCAAACGTCACCGGTTGTGATTTTTTCGGGTGGAATTTCCGACTTGACAAGCCTCAAATAGCTTAATTCCAGCAGCTTGACCTCACACTGCCTTCTGCTGGACACATTCTGAACATATAGAGGGAACCAAACCTTTTTGGCACAAACAGGAAACATGATCTTCAGGCCTTTTTAAGCACTTCCACACATTTATGCACAGTTTATTGTCATTTATATGAAAGGATTTGACATTAATCTCAGCGGTTGACGCCTGCAAAGTCAAAAAAAAGCTGCTTTTTTTCCTGCTGGTTCTACGTATTAAAAGCCTGGCGGGTGTTATTTGTTAATAGATGGAGGATTCCCCCCCTCTGGTCTATATATCCCTGTCTCTGCTGGATTATTTTTATCCTCTGTGGAGGCAAAATTATCCCCCTCGCAGGTGATTTATGCTTCCACGTATATTAATAATAAAAAAAAAGAGTTTTATTTTCTATAAAATCACGTGTTTGACTCTCAGGCTGCAGCGTGGCACGAGTCCACGCTGCGAAAAACAGTGAAATCACACAGATTTCTTAGAGGTGACACCACATCTACGTGATGATTTGTTTCATTTGGCTTCCGTCCACGCAATGGCTTAATATCACCAAGCAGCCGCGGCCTATTCCGGCCATTAGCTATTTCAGCGCCGAAACTAACAGATGAAAGAATGAAAGAACAATGGACGGAGAAAAAAAAAAGGGGATTTTTACAGTTGCTGTTGTTGGGATGGAGGCGAAGGAGCTGCAGGGATCCAGACGGGTCAGTTCACTGCAAGCTGCAGAAGTAGATTCACTCTGAGAATAATGCATGTTGAGATTCTAAAATAAAGATAGAGCGTGAGTGGAGCTATCCACAGTACTGAAAAACACATTAGACGTCATATTAATGCATTTATCCGCCTGCTGTTTAATAATCAGGTGTCCTGATGGGAGCAGGAGGCTGCAGAGCATTAAAAAAAAACACACGCGGGAAGCGAAAATAAGACAAAAGCAAGAATAATGTAGTGAAATTAATATTAAAAAATGGGTTTTTTGAGTATTTAAGGTCATATTTGTGTAAATTAAGACGCTTTAAAGTGTCTGCAGGTGATTTATTAGCATGCATTAATAAGAAAAAGACGTCCCGGCAGCAGATCAGGTCGTGTTTTTTTCCCTATTTTCTGTTTTTTTTATTGTGAATCTTCTTGCTGATCATATGAGATTGACAGTTGCAGCAGTGCTCGGGTTTCCTCCTCCTCCTCCTCCTCCTCCTCCTCCTCCTCCTCCTCCTCCTCCTCCTCCAAGTCTATAGCTATAGGCCTTCCCGCACACATGGTAGCATCCTCAGCGCCGTTCTCCTCCTAAAAATAGGTCCGGGCCACTAGACACATTTTTTCGAAACCCATGCATCTCGGTATCTGATACGGAGACTCAAAGCTCTGTAAATGGTGTTGCTGCAGCATATATAAGAGAGGGCGAGCCCGGAGGCTGAGGCATTCACTTCAGAGCCTCGGTTTTCACTCGCCCTCAACGCAGCTCTAAGGTGAGTCGGTCGACGGAGACGCATCAGACCCGTCCGCCCTCGGGAGGAAAAGAGCTTCAGACCAGGAGTTTGATTTTTGTCTTTTCCCCTGGACTATAAAATATATATTAAAAAAAAAACCGGACACGATTAACGCTCAAGCGGGAAGATTCATTGTGGATTTTCTATGTGGTTTTGAGTCGGATGATGAGTGGTGTTGGGCCTCCTGAGGGAGCATCTTCTGTGGTTTGATTGAAAAAAAAAAACAGACAGAAAGAGAGGAAGTGGAGAAGCTGTGTCAGGTTCAAAGAGTTTAAACGAGTTGGGATCCACGACCCGTTGCTGGGTGTTTTCTCCTGATTCCTCCCCAGTGTGTGGGGAGAGTTAGTGGCTGCTGTGATGCTGACATTAACCCTGACTCCCTGTTTTTCTGCTTTCTCTCCTCTCCTAGAATAAAAAATGGCCTTCGCTGGTGTACTCGTCGAGGCTGAGGTGACAGCTGCCCTGGCAGGCTGCGCAGGTGAGCGAAACAATGCAACCCGTCGCCTCTCAAAGCTCCGTTCACGCTTAAAAAAAAAGCGTCCGATCCAACTGAAAATCCCCCGTTTTCTGCAGGCGCCGACACCTTCGACTACAAGAAGTTCTTCAAAGCATGCGGCCTGGCCGGCAAATCCTCAGATGATGTGAAGGCGGCCTTCAAGATCATCGACCAGGACGGCAGCGGCTTCATTGAGGAGGATGAGCTGAAGTGAGTAGTAGAAAAAAACAACACCCCGAAATACCCAATCCAGCCAGATCTGATGTCCCCATAAAGAGTTTTTGGTTTTACAACGTGTCCGGGACGTGTCCTGCACCACACCGGCTAAAGAAATCTTATTTTTTACGAGCCGGCGCATCCGACACCGAGCAGCTCGGGTTACGATCAGAAACCCGCCTCGGTCCGTGCAGGTGATTTACGACACGGGGAGGATGTGGTTACGAGACGGCAGATCTCAACTCCAGCTGTGATCTGTTTTATTTCCAGGCTGTTCCTGCAGAACTTCTCTGCTGGTGCCAGAGCTCTGACCGACAAGGAAACCAAGGCTTTCCTCGCCGCTGGAGACAGCGATGGCGACGGCAAGATCGGAATCGATGGTGAGAAACGAGACACTTTACATCAAACATGTGACTGATGCAGCTTCTACCAACTCATCAAAGTCCAAAAACACTAACATATAAGTGAAAATAAGCAGATCGACACGGAAAAATGAGGAAAAGTTGGATTTACTAACATCCTCAGAAGAGGCAGAAGCTATTTATGCAAATATAGTGCAAGTTCAAAGGTCAAATGACAGATAATTGGGTTAATTTGAGTTTTTTAGACTCCATTACACATAATTCCAGCTTTATAATAAAATAACGTGGCTGAATTTAAGTAAATGTCTCAAAAAACTTCAAATAAGATCAAATATCTGTGAATTTAAAACTTAAAACGAGACTAAACTTGACTCAAATCAGGAAAAACAGCTTGAAATAAGGTGAAATATCTGCAATGCAAAGTTCAAAGATGAATTATTTGTCCATAAAATGATAGAAATCCCACTGAGGATCATTGTAGAACATGTAGAATATTATCCTGATAGATGTTTTATACTTAAATAATCACACAAACGCCTCAAATCTGAATTAAACTGTCAGATAATTTCATCTTTTTTCACATTTCCAGTATTTCTTTATTGATTTTAATCGATTTAATCCTTTTTTTTTAAAGAAATGTGAGTTTAAATTCACCCAAATCAGGAAAAATGATCTGTCAATCAAGTTTTCTACTGATATTTATCAATAAAACTCAAACCTGCAGCTGTATTTTAACGAATAAGTGATTGAATCCTGTAGTTTTTACAGTGTAAAGCACCATGTTCTAACTCTTCTCATTTCACCTCTTACAGAGTTCGCTGCCCTTGTAAAGGCATAAATTTCCATTGACCAAAGATGCTCCTTCTTTTCATGGAATCCCTTTGCAAGAACTCAGTAATCATCAGCTGAAAGAATATTTTTTTATACCTTATTTATGAGTTGCCTGCGGGCCTATTTCTCAACATGCAACACATGTTTTTACTGTGTATCGGTACCGGTGTGTGTGTGTTAAATGTTCTGAAACTTGTGCAAACTTGTACAACAGCATCTGCACTTTTTTGAGGAAGAGTGAAAAACCAGGAATAAATACTCTTTTGGTGTAAAGTGAACTCATTCAGCTCCGTGTTTCTTCTTACTTGTGATGCTTTTTTTTCACCTAATCCTGCAGCAACTGCTGTGTTGTCAATTAGCGGATATTTGCTGTGGCAACAGCTATTAACAGCCGCGACCTGCATCAGCAGGATCCGTCACAGTCGGGCAAAAAACAGCAAAGATCTTTACATGAGAGGCTCCTTAAGTTGGGTTTATTCCCCCAGACGGTTACAGAGTCACAGCCACATTCCAGGAGGAGGAGGCAGCTGATGAATGTGCAGAGAAACGCGAGTCAGCGAAACGCAAAGAGCTTTTTATTTGTCAGATATCAGATATCAGCTGCAAACACAGGGAGCCTCTGCTGCCCCCTGCAGGTTCAGGCTGAAAAAGCACTGGGTTTAAAACTTGATTTTTAAGCTTCGGAATATCACGGATGGACGGGAAAACGCAGCAGGAGACGCTGATTTTAAAGATTCAGCTTAAATTTGACAAAAAACACAAACTAATGCACCTGCAAATAATAGGAAATGATAGAATCTGGAGGGAAATTTGACAAAATCACAAAGTTGGTGCATTTTTATCACCTTAAACTTGACAAAAACAAACTATTTCACCTGCAAATAATAGGAAATGATGGAATCTGGAAAAATTCAATAAAACACCAACTATTGCACTTGCAAAACAATTGAAATTAATGGAATTTTGAAAAGTTTTGCAGCTTTTTCAGCTTAAAAATGACAAAACTACAAATTATTGCACTTGCAAAAAGTTGAAAATAATGGAATCTGGAAAAGTTTTGCACCTTTTTCAGCTTAAACTTGACAAAAAACACATATTATTGCACTTGCAAATAGCAGAAAATCATAGAATCTGGAACATTTTTGCACTTTTTTAACCTAAATTTGATAAAACACAAACTGTCGCACATGCAAATAATAGGAAATCATTGAATCTGGGAAAGTTTTGCACCTTTTTCAGCTTGAAAATAACAAAAACACTAATTGTTGCACTTGCAAATAGTAGAAAATCATAGAATCTGGAACATTTTTGCACTTTTTCAACCTAAATTTGATAAAACACCAACTATTGCACTTGCAAATAGTAGAAAATTATAGAATCTGAGAAAGTTTTGCAGGTTTTTTAACCTAAATTTGACAAAAACACCAACTATTGCACTTGCAAATAGTAGAAAATCATAGAATCTGGGAAAGTTTTGCACTTTTTCAGCCTAAATTTGATAAAACACCAACTATTGCACTTGCAAATAACGGTAAATTATTAAATCTGGAAAAGTTTTGCACCTTTTTCAGGCTAAACTTGACAAAAACACAAATTATTGCACTTGCAAATAGCAGAAAATCATTGAATCTGGGAAAGTTTTTGCACTTTTTCAGCCTAAATTTGACTATTGCACCCAGAAAAATGAAGGATTATTCCATCAAACCGGGTTGATTCATGACTCAAGGCTGAAGTGAAACCATCCCAGGACTTAAATGCATGAAAATCACCACTTTCTCACGTAAAAGCAGCAGCAACAATGGAGTTGGAGCAGCAGCAGCAGCAGCTTTAGTCCAAACATGTGCTGTTTGCAGCCTCCTCAGCTCTATTCTTAGCTGCTGGGGTGGGGGAGGATATGAAAGAGTTCTTCAAACGCACCTTTTAAGCGTCTTCGTTTGTGAAACTTAAAATAGACGCGTGCTCTCTGGCCGCCGCGATGAATTCTCACCGCCGCCTCCTCCTCCTCCTCCTCCTCCTCCTCCTCCTGCTGCTCCTCCTGGCCGGTGTCAGTTACCTTTAGCCTCAGATTTCGATGGAGCAGAAACTATAAAAGGTCGTCGGGGAGCCGCGGGAAGATCACTGCAGTCGACTCGAATCCTTTCAGTCCTGCCGGATCATCTGTTTCCTGAGAAAAAAGCAAAAAAAAACAAAAAGAGGTGAGTTTGAATGAAAAGAGGAGGAGGAGGAGGAGGAGGAGGAGGAGGAGGATCCATCCCTGCAGGGAGAGGAGCTGCATCCATCACTGGCCTCCTCTTTTATTGGGTTTTGATTTTTTTAACAAGGACTTCAGCGTCTAAACTTCTAAAGAGTCGTGGATTTGCTGTCTGCACCGTCGGATTATTCAGAGAAGGAATAAAGTGTTTTAATTAAATCCGATGGAAGGAAAGACTTTAATTAAGGAGCAGATAATGAACTTAGATGAGGTAGAAGTGACTCTTTGATGTAAACGTGTGTGACGGCTCTGACACTGGAGGAGGTGATAAAACCAGCTGATTTATTATTAGGAACAAGAATTCATTCAGTCAACGCTCGACCTGAAGCTGAGAAAACACTCAACGAAAAAATGGGTTGTTATATGTTATGTTATATGTTATGTTGTAGAAAATCTACTACTACTCCTGCTCCTCCTCTCCCTCCTCCTCCTGCTCCTACTACTACTACTCCTCCTCTTCTTCCTCCTCCTCCTCTTCCTCCTCCTCCTCCTCTTCCTCCTCCTCCTCCTCTCCCTCCTCCTCCTCCTCCTCCTCCTTCTGCGCCTCCTCTTTTAAATTAATTTTGTTGATTCCACTTAATTCCTGGATGTTTTATTTTTTAAAGCAAGACGACGTTTGTGTAGAAACTGAATTAAAACTCACCTCCTCCTGCTACTACTACTCCTCCTCCTCCTCTTCTTCCTCCTCCTCCTCCTCCTCCTGCTCCTACTACTACTCCTGCTCCTCTTCTTCCTCCTCCTCCTCCTCCTCCTCCTGCTCCTACTACTACTCCTCCTCTTCTTCCTCCTCCTCTTCCTCCTCCTGCTCCTACTACTACTCCTCCTCTTCTTCCTCCTCCTCCTCCTCCTCCTCCTGCTCCTACTACTACTCCTCCTCTTCTTCCTCCTCCTCTTCCTCCTCCTGCTCCTACTACTACTCCTCCTCTTCCTCCTCCTCCTCCTCCTACTCCTCCTGCTCCTACTACTACTCCTCCTCTTCTTCCTCCTCCTCTTCCTCCTCCTCCTGCTCCTACTACCACTCCTCCTCCTCCTCCTGCTCCTACTACTACTCCTCCCCTTCTTCCTCCTCCTCCTCCTCCTCCTCCTCCTCCTCCTGCTCCTACTACTACTCCTCCTCTTCTTCCTCCTCCTCTTCCTCCTCCTCCTGCTCCTACTACTACTACTACTCCTCCTCCTCCTCTTCTTCCTCCTCCTCCTCTTCCTCCTGCTCCTTCTCCTCCTCTTCTTCCTCCTCCTCTTCCTCCTCCTCCTGCTCCTACTACTACTCCTCTTCCTCCTCCTCCTGCTCCTACTACTACTACTACTCCTCTTCTTCCTCCTGCTCCTCTTCCTCCTGCTCCTCCTTCTGCTCCTCCTCCTCCTGCTCCTCCTCCTCCTGCTCCTCCTCTTCCGCCTGCTCCTCCTTCTGGTCCTCCTCTTCTTCCTCCTCCTCTTCTTCCTCCTCCTCCTTCTGCTTCTCCTCCTCCTCCTCCTCTTCCTCCTCCTCCTGCTCCTCCTCAGCAGGAAAAGACTACAAACCCTTAAGTAAAACATTCTAATTCCTGTTGACTGACCTCTGACCTCTAACCTCTGACCTCTAACCTCTAACCTGTGATGCTGAGACTCTCCCTGTGTTTCCATGACAACATTTTAATGATGAATTCTCTGATTAAAGTGATCAAACTGATGTTTTATTCTAATCCTGCAGGTCACAATGGTCTTTCAAGGACTGGAAGATGCTGCGGTCGCTTTAGCCCTGGAGGAGTGCAAAGGTACTGCAGTACTAGTAGTAGTACTTCATGTACTTTACTGCAGTACTAGTAGTAGTACTTCAAGTACTTTACTGCAGTACTAGTAGTAGTACTTCAAGTACTTTACTGCACTACTAGTAGTAGTACTTCATGTACTATACTGCAGTACTAGTAGTAGTACTTCATGTACTTTACTGCAGTACTAGTAGTAGTTAGTAGTACTTCATGTACTTTACTGCAGTACTAGTAGTAGTACTTCATGTACTTTACTGCAGTAATAGTAGTAGTACTTCAAGTACTTTACTGCAGTACTAGTAGTAGTACTTCAAGTACTTTACTGCAGTACTAGTAGTAGTACTTCATGTACTTTACTGCAGTACTAGTAGTAGTACTTCAAGTACTTTACTGCAGTACTAGTAGTAGTACTTCATGTACTTTACTGCAGTACTAGTAGTAGTACTTCATGTACTTTACTGCAGTACTAGTAGTAGTTAGTAGTACTTCATGTACTTTACTGCAGTACTAGTAGTAGTTAGTAGTACTTTATGTACTTTACTGCAGTACTAGTAGTAGTACTTCAAGTACTTTACTGCAGTACTAGTAGTAGTACTTCATGTACTTTACTGCAGTACTAGTAGTAGTTAGTAGTACTTTATGTACTTTACTGCAGTACTAGTAGTAGTACTTCAAGTACTTTACTGCAGTACTAGTAGTAGTACTTCAAGTACTTTACTGCAGTACTAGTAGTAGTTAGTAGTACTTTATGTACTTTACTGCAGTACTAGTAGTAGTACTTCAAGTACTTTACTGCAGTACTAGTAGTAGTACTTCATGTACTTTACTGCAGTACTAGTAGTAGTACTTCATGTACTTTACTGCAGTACTAGTAGTAGTTAGTAGTACTTTATGTACTTTACTGCAGTACTAGTAGTAGTACTTCAAGTACTTTACTGCAGTACTAGTAGTAGTACTTCATGTACTTTACTGCAGTACTAGTAGTAGTACTTCAAGTACTTTACTGCAGTACTAGTAGTAGTACTTCATGTACTTTACTGCAGTACTATTAGTAGTTAGTAGTACTTTATGTACTTTACTGCAGTACTATTAGTAGTTAGTAGTACTTTTATGTACTTTACTGCAGTACTATTAGTAGTACTTCATGTACTTTACCGCAGTACTATTAGTAGTACTTTTATGTACTTTACTGCAGTAATATTAGTAGTACTTTTATGTACTTTAGTCCTGATTTGAGTGAAAGTAAAATACTTAAAGCATGAGTTTATTATACAGGATTATTATAGTATATTATAGTATAAAATACACAGTAAATACACAGTAGTAGTAAAAATACACACGCTGTGTTATATTATACTACTATATTACACATATTTCATATACAATTACTACCTTAATTATTCTGAACAGCTCTGATATAAAATCTATGTTTTTTTACAGCTAGGAGTGAATAGGAGGCTTTTATTTTGAAGGGCATGCAATTTCTGCAGGATATCCCTATTGCTTGTGGACATTTAGACACCGAAATAATAGAATTAATCACTAAATAATCTTTATTTTCTTTAATTATTTTTGCAGTATCACTTTGAAATAGTCCAGTCTAGATAGTAAAGTTACTTTACGACATTAATCTGTGTTTTTTCAGTTTTTTGACGTTATTTTGTGATTTTTTTTAGCTGCTGGCTCATTCAACCACAAGAAGTTCTTCGCCACCTGTGGTCTGGCCAGTAAATCCGTGGATGACATCAAGGCTGCGTTCAAAGTCATCGACCAGGACAAGAGCAACTTCATTGAGGAGGACGAGCTCAAGTAGGAAATAAAAATATATATATTTATATAAATATATAGATTTATAGTATAATAGTGTTTAAGGTGTCTATAAACTATGAAATAAGACTGAAGCAGCTGCTTTAAACCTTTAAACGTGCACAAATATTGATAATTATAAGAAGCTGTGATATAAAATCTATGGTTTTACAGTTAGGCGTGAAAAGGGGGCTTTTATTTTGAAGGGCATACAATTTATGAGGTCACATGACCAGGATATCCTGTCATTTCTTACATTTATTTTACATTTAATTTAATTTTTGTTTTTGTTCTATATCATAATAATTATTATTAATAATAATATAATAATAATTATAATTATTTTTTCTATAATAATTTTTTTCACAAAATGCCTAAAATTGATTAATTGATTATCAAATGAATGTAATAGTTGGCATTTAATTAATTAATTTGAATTGTCCTACAGTATAAATATATTCAGATTACAGGTTTAGAGGATTACAGAAATAAAACATATTATATTTTAATTATATTTTAAATATATAATTATTATATTTAATATAATAATATATAGTAGTAATAGTTATTAAATGGTAATAATACTAATCCTAATTAGATGAGTTGATTAATTGAGTTTAATTAAATTTTCAATAAGAATTAGAGTTAGAGTAAAGAATTAAGTTCAATTAACTTAAAGTTCAGTCAAATTAATTAAAAACTTAATGATTTAAGTTCAATCAAAGTGAAAATATAACTTGATTCTACTTAAATCCTGGATGTTTTTATTTAAAGCGAGATGTTTATATTAGAAACTGAATTAAAACACACCTCCTCCTCCTGCTGCTCCTCCTTCTCCTGCTCCTTTAAGTTAATTAAGTTGATTCCACTTAATTCCTCCTCCTCTCCCTCTTCCTCCTCCTCCTCCTCCTCCTCCTCCTCCTCCCCCTGCTCCTCCTCCTCCTTTTTCTCCTCCTCCTCCTTCTGCTCCTCCTCCTTTTTCTCCTCTTCTTCCTCCTCCTGCACCTCCTCCTCCCCCTGCTCCTCCTCCTCCTTTTTCTCCTCCTCCTTCTGCTCCTCCTCCCTTTTCTCCTCTTCTTCCTCCTCTTCCACCTCCTCCTGCACCTCCTCCTCTTCCTCCTCCCCCTCCTCCTGCTCCTCCTCCTCCTCCTGCTCCTCCTGCACCTCCTCCTCCTCTACCTGCTCCTCCTCCTCCTCCTCCTGCTCCTCCTTTTTCTCCTCCTCCTCCTGCTCCTCCTCCTCCTCCTCCCCCTCCTCCTGCTCCTCCTCCTTCTCCTCCTTTTTCTCCTCCTCCTCCTCCTCCTTCTCCTGCTTTTTTTTCTCCTCCTCCCCCTCCACCTGCTCCTCCTCCTGCTCCTCCTCCTCCTCCTCCTGCACCTCCTCCTGCACCTCCTCCTCAGGCTTTTCCTTCAGAACTTCAAGCCTGACGCCCGGGCGTTGTCTGATGATGAGACCAGGACTTTCCTTAAGGCCGGAGACACCGACGGCGACGGCAAGATCGGCGTTGAGGGTAAGAACCTCCTCTCTTAAATACCTCGTTAAAGAGCTCGTTAGCAGCTCGTTAGCAGCTCGTTAACTGTTGCTCTGTGTGTTTCAGAGTTCGCCGCCATGGTTAAACCATAGAGTGGCATCAACCGACCAACCTCTGATGGAACAACACAGCCCACGTCGACCTCCTCGCCGTCTTTTCATCCGATTTCACTGATTTTTATACATTTGCTTAGAGACACTACTTCCTCCTACGCAACACACTGTCCGAAACAAGGAAAACGATGATTGTGACTGTCGCTCGGTGTATGTTCATGTCTTAAATATGAATGATTTGCTTACTGTAAAATCTATGATGCACTTTCCAGGAACAAACGGTTAAAAGAGAATAAAAATTATTCTTCTTTAAGGATCGTCTGTGTCATTCTTCTAATCTCTACAGCTGCAGCGATTGGTTGATTCATCAATTAACTATTTTCATAATCAATTAAGTTTATAGATTTAATTTTGTTTCTATACATCCATGTAACTTAAATATTTAAGTTAATTCATCTTTAAATGTCTAGTTTTTATTTCTTTCCGACTGAAATGAGTTGAATAAATGAGTTAATTAACTCGTTAATTAAGATTCTGAAGCACCAGGTTCATTAATTAGCATATTTCCCAGCATGCATTGTTTTAACAGTTAAAAACTTGATGATTAAACAATTAGTTCTATTAATTTTATAACTGATTAATGGATTTGACTCTTCTATAACAGTGAACTGATGATGTTTGGGAAACACTGATTGATATTTTACATCAATTAATGAACCAATTAACTAATTGATTAATCATTTTGATAATTAATAGATTTATTGTCTCCTGATGTGATTTTAACACATTAAATGCTTAATGAAATCTTTAATATTTAATATAAAATAACACTTGAATCTTCAGCTTTTTGCACCAGTTAATGAACCACACAACTAATCAATTAATTATTTTAGTAATTAATTGATGGATTAATGATTAGATTATACAGATATTCTCCTCATTTATTTTTTAACTTAAAAAATTGAGTTTAAAACCAAAAACAGATGAATAATAATAATAAATGAACCAAACAACTGATTAATCATTTCAATAGATTCATTGATTATCAATTAATTATTATTAATTATTAGATTTGTTTGTTATAGTTTGTTATATAAAATGGTTTTTATATATATATATATATATATATACACACACACAAACACGCACACACACACATACACCACACACGCACACACGCACACACACACATACACACGCACGCACACACACACACACCACTCACGCACACATACACCGCACACACACACACACACACACACACACACACACACACACACCACTCACGCACACATACACCGCACGCACACACACATACACCACACACCCACACACACATACACACACACACACACACCACACACACACACACCACACACACATACCGCACGCACACACACATACACCACACACCCACACACACATACACACACACACACACACCACACACACACACACCACACACACACACCGCACGCACACACACATACACCACACACCCACACACCCCACACACCCACATACACATAAACACACACACACACCACACACACACACACACACACACACACCACACACACACACACACACACACACCACACACACACACACACACACACCACTCACGCACACATACACCGCACACACACACATACACCGCACGCACACACACATACACCGCACACCCACACACCCACACACACAATTAAAATACTAAGAGATAAGGGTAAAAGCTGCAGCACATTATTACAAAACTACGATTAAAACTATGAAACTATCAATATTTAGAAAGACAATTATTTTTAATTTCTGTTACTGCTGAGGGACACACACACACACACACCACACACACACACACACACACACACACACACACACACACACACAGTTTGTTGCAGTTCCATGCTGCCGCCACTAGATGGAGTCAGACTCATTTTCAGCTGTTCAGACATTTAACTCCAGACAGAAATAAAGTCCTGAGTCTGTTTCTCTTCATCATTTCATCATCAGGATGAAACTAAACGACAATTTAACATTTTCCTGGAACTTTTGAAAGAAAAATCTACAGTAAACCTCAATAAAAGGTGTTTGTTTCCAGTTGAACTCAACGTTTCTGGTGCACGTTCTTGCTTTTGGGACATGGTTTGAAGTTAAAGGTGAATTCAAGCAGTATTCTGACACCGACAGGCAGCGGTGACGTGATGAATCCAGCAGAATGAAAGCAGCTGATTGTCCCTGATCCGTACGTCAAGAACAAAGAACATTAGCAGATGTAGATGAATAAATGATAGATGGGCCGTAACAGGAGGCGAGGTATCAACATGGCAGCAGCATGACATCATGCGGGTTAGCGTCCATCTCCGTTTCACCCGCGGCTCCGAGGGCGGCCGATAGAGTTTCTGCAGCAGAACCGCGGAGGAACGCCACATCACTTGTCGAGGGGCCCCGCTAACAAGGAAAAAAACCAGCGGATGTGGCCGCCGGACAAGCCGCCTTCAATAATGAAAGAAGCAGCGGCAGCGGCGGCGTGTCCTGCTGCGAATTCACACGCAACCAACAACAAATAACGCCTGAGTCTTTATAAATAATGTGCATGCCAACAGGGGAGGGGGAGGGGCATGCACTCATGGCCTAACTGGATTAAACATGTGTTAAAGTGCCCTATTGAGAATTAAAAGTGTGTTAAAGTGCCCTATTGAGAATTAAAAGTGTGTTAAAGTGCCCTCTTGGAGCTAAAAAGTGTGTTCAAGTGTCCTCTTGGGAACTAAAACATGTTAAATTGCACTTTTTGGAGTCAAAACTGTGTGTTAAAGTGCCCTCTTAGGAGCCAAAAGGTTTGGTAAAGTGCCCTCTTGAGAGCTAAAAGCTGTAATAAAATTCCTTCTTGGAAGCTAAAACATGCGTTAAAGTGCCCTCTTGGGAGATAAAATGTGTGTTAAAGTGCCCTCTAGGAGCTACAGGTGTGTTAAAGTGCCCTCTAGGAGCTACAGGTGTGTTAAAGTGCCCTCCTGGATGCTGAAACACATGTTAAAGCGGCCTCTTGGAATCTAAAAATGTGTTAAAGTGCATCCTACAATTTAAAAAGTGTGTTAATATGCCCTCTTTGGAGCCAAAACATGTGTTAAAGTGCCCTCTTGGGATCTAAAACATGTAAAAGTGTCCTCTTGGGAGCTGAAAATTGTGTTGAAGTGCATCCTAGGAGCTAAAACGTGTTAAAGTGCCCTCCTGGGACCTGAAACACATGTTAAAGTGGCCTCTTGGAATCTAAAAAATGTGTTAAAGTGCATCCTAGAAGCTAAAAAATGTGTTAATGTGCCCTCTATGAGCTAAAAAACATGTTAAGATGTCCGCTTGGGAGATAAAATGTGATAAAGTGCCCTGTTGGAAGCTAAAACGTGTGTTAAAGTGCCTTATTGGGACCCAAAATATGTGTAAAGTGCTTTTTGGGAACCAAAAAGCCTGTCAAAGGGCCCTGTAGGGGGATAAAATATGTGTTAAAGTGTCCTCTTGGGAGCTAGAACATGTTAAAGTGCCCTCTAGGAGCTATAAGTGTGTTAAAGTGCCCTCCTGAGTGCTGAAACACATGTTAAAGTGGCCTCTTGGAATCTAAAAGTGTGTTAAAGTGCCTTATTGGGACCCAAAACATGTGTAAAGTGCTTTCTTGGGAACCAAAAAGCATGTTAAAGGGCCCTGTTGGGAGTTAAAGTGTGTGCTAAAGTGCCCTCTTGGGAACTAAAACGTATTAAAAGTGGTTTCTTTGGAGCTAAAATGCAATAAAGTGCCCTTCTGGGAGCCAAACGTGTGTTAAAAAGCCTTCTTCAGAGGTGAATACACTCTATATACACCTTTTTTTCCCTCCTCCACAGTCTGTGCACGCCACTGGCCTCCAGTGTCATTTATAAAGTGAAATAAAGTCACATGTTCTTTTTCCAACACGTGCACCTTCAGCACCTTTAACTAAAGTTCCGTTGACCTTTACCCACGTGCGGCGGCGGCAGACTTTCTACCTGTTGTTGGACACGCGCCACGGAGCCGCCAAGAGTCGCGGTGAATGGAGAATGAAGCAGGAGGTTGACGATGGAAGGAAGATCCCGCAGTGTCTGGTTACAGCCGATATTCCTGGAGACACTTTAGGGGAAATTCTGGTCAATAGACGCAGCGATAGCGTCGAGTTCTAAGCAGCGTTCAGCCTCAGAGGAGACGAGTCAGTTTTATACACATTTATATCAAGAGATTAACGACAAAAGTAGATTTTACTCAAGTGAAAGTAAGTGAAACCTTGTTGAGGTAGAGATCAGATTAAAATCTGCTGCTGTTCTAAAATAGAACCTGCAATTAAAGACTATTTGCAATTATCTTAACGATTAATCGATTAGTTGTTTGGTTCATTAAATGGTGCAAAATGTAAAAAGAAGAAGATTCAACCTTCAATCATCAGTTTATTATTATAGAGACTAAAGAAACCAGGAAATAATCAGAGAAGAGAAGCTGGAACCAGAGAATTTGGACATTTTCTACTTAAAAATGACTCAAATCGATTAATTGATTAGTTGTTTGGTTCACTATAAAATACTTAAATGTATTGAAATTTACTTGAGTAAAAGTACTCAGTTACTTCCTCCCTGCTGCAGATTCAAACCTACAGAGAATTTCAACATTTCCTTCTAAAAAATTACTCTAATCGATTCATTGATTATCATGATTAATTTAATCGTTGGCAACTATTTGATTAATCGATTAATCGTTGCAGCTCTACTGATATGTAGTGAAAATTACTAGTAAAAGTACTCAGTTACTTCTGCAGATTCAAACCTTCAGAGAATTTCAACATTTCCTTTTAAAAACTGACTCTAATTGATTAATTGATTATCAGAATAGTTGGTGATTAATGTAGTAATTGGTGACAATTCAGTTAATCGATTAATCATTGCAGCTCTACTGAAATGTAGTCAAAATTACTTGAGTAAAAGTACTCAGCTGCAGATTCAAACCTTCAGATATTTTTGGACATTTCTTTTTTTAAAAATTACTCTAATTGATTAATTGATTATCAGAATAGTTGGTGATTAATTTAACATTTGGCAACTATTTGATTAATCAACTAATCGTTGTAAATCTACTGAAATGTACAAAAATTTACTTGAGTAAAAGTACTCAGTTACTTCCTCCTGCTGCAGATTCAAACTTTCAGATAATTTGGACATTTCCTTTTTAAAAATGACTTTAACTGATTGATTATCAGAATAGTTGGTGATTAAATTAATCATTGGTGACTATTTGATTAATCGATTAATCATTGCAGCTCTACTGAAATGTAGTCAAAATTACTTGAGTAAAAGTACTCAGCTGCAGATTCAAACCTTCAGATATTTTTCGTTTTTAAAAAATTACTCTAATTGATTAATTGATTATCAGAATAGTTGGTGATTAATGTAGTAGTTGGTGACTATTTGATTAATCGATTAATCGTTGCAGCTCTACTGGAATGTAGTGAAATTTACTTGAGTAAATGTACTCAGTTACTTCCTCCTGCTGCAGATTCAAACCTACAGAGAATTTCAACATTTCCTTCTAAAAAATTACTCTAATCGATTCATTGATTATCATGATTAATTTAATCATTGGCAACTATTCGATTAATCGATTAATCGTTGCAGCTCTACTGATATGTACAAAAATTGACTTGAGTAAAAGTACTCAGTTACTTCTTCTCTGCTGCAGATTCAAACCTTCAGAGAATTTCAACATTTCCTTTTAAAAAAAATGCCTCTAATTGATTAATTGATTATAAAAATAGTTAGTGATTAATTTAACAGTTGGCGACTATTTGATTAATCAACTAATCATTGCAGATCTACTGAAATGTACTAAAATTTACTTGAGTAAAAGTACTCAGCTGCAGATTCAAACCTTCAGAGAATTTGGACATTTCCTTTTTAAAAAATGACTGTAATTGATTAATTGATTATCAAATCACAGTTGGTGATTAATATAATAGTAGGCAATTATTCAATTAATCGATTAATCGATTAATCGTTGCAGCTCTACTTAAATGTAGTGAAATTTACTTAAATAAAAGTACTCAGTTACTTCCTCCTGCTGCAGATCCAAACCTTCAGAGAATTTTAACATTTCCTTTTAAAAACTGGCTCTAATTGATTAATTGATTATCAGAATAGTTGGTGATTAATTTAATCAACTATTTGATTAATCGATTAATCGTTGCAGCTCTACTAAAAAAAGGGAAATTTACTTGAGTAAAAGTACTCAGCTGCAGATTCAAATCTTCAGAGTATTTGGAAATTTCCTTTTTAAAAAATGACTCTAATTGATTAATTGATTATCAAATCACAGTTGGTGATTAATATAATAGTAGGCAATTATTCAATTAATCGATTAATCGTTGCAGCTCTACTGAAAAAAGTGAAATTTACTTGAGTAAAAGTACTCAATTACTTCTTCTCTGCTGCAGATTCAAACCTTCAGAGAATTCCAACATTTCCTTTTAAAAATGGCTCTAATTGATTAATTGATTATCAGAATAGTTGGTGATTAATTTAATCAACTATTCGATTAATCGATTAATCGTTGCAGCTCTACTTAACTGTAGTGAAATTGACTTGAGTAAAAGTACTCAGTTACTTCCTCCTGCTGCAGATCCAAACCTTCATCTCACCTTCTTTCTGCCTCCATGTGCTGCAGTCAACGGTCTCCCAGGAATCCACCTAACGGCCTCTTCATTTGTTTTGGTGTCAGATCCGCTGAGGGCCACCGACGTCCTCCGAGCAGCAGCCTGCAGGTCACCTGGACTGATCAGGAACAGAAAAACAAAGGAAATAAAGAAAAGGCTCAACACGCAGCAGCTGCTGATAGAGAAGAATCCTGCAGTGACCTCTGCCTCATACGTTTATATCTATAACGCCGGGACACTGTGTCCATGATGCCTCATCATCATCAGCAGAGCAGTGACCTCGGGTCCCTTCATCAGCACAGTTGACAAAGCGATTTGAAGAGGATGTCCCCCCTCTGTCAGAAGGTTAAACAGCTGACAAACACACACTCGCTGCTTTACCGGAGACACCGACCTTAAATCTGAGTTAGGAGGCGGATCGGAGGCAGCTGGACGATGGGATGACTTCATAAACAGTGGTTTTTAGAAAAAGGACGAGGCGAGGGTTTGAGAAATGAAAAGGGGCACAAATAGTGTGTCTTTGCCACTGAAGAGGGCGCTTTAGCTTACGTTTTAGCGCCTAGAGGGCATTTAAACACTGTTTTGGCTCCTAGAGGGCACTTTAGCACATGGTTTGGCTCCTAGAGGGCACTTTAGGTCGTGTCCTGGCTCCTAGAGGGCATTTAAACATTGTTTGGCTACTAGAGGGCACTTTAGGGTACAGTTTGGCACCTAAAGAGCACTTTAGCACATGGTTTGGCTCCTAGAGGGCACTTTAGCACATGGGTTGGCTCCTAGAGGGCACTTTAGGTCGTGTCCTGGCTCCTAGAGGGCATTTAAACACTGTTTGGCTCCTAGAGGGCACTTTAGGGTACAGTTTGGCACCTAAAGAGCACTTTAGCACATGGTTTGGCTCCTAGAGGGCACTTTAGCACATGTTTTGGCTCAAAAGAGGGCACTTTATGTCATGTTCTGGTTCTTAGAAGGAACTTTAGCACATTTTTTGGCATTTTAGCATGCTTTTTTAGCTCTTAGCTCGTGTTTTAACTACTAGAGGATACTTTAGCAAGTATTTTGTCTCCCATGGGGGCACATTAGCACATGTTTTGGCTTCCTAGAGGGCATTTCAGCATATTTTTTGCTCCTTGAGGGCTCTTTGGCACATGTTTTAGCACCTAGAGGGCACTTAAGTACTTGTTTTGGCTCAATAGAGGGAACTTTATGTCATGTTCTGGCTCATAGAAGGAACTTTAGCACATTTTTGGGCTCCTAAAGGGCACTTTAGGTCATATGTTGGCTCCAAAAAGAGCCATTTAACACACAATTTGGCTCCTAGAGGGCACTTTAGCATGCTTTTTAGCTCTTGGCTTCCTAGGGGGCATTTCAGCATATGTTTTAGCACCTAGAGGGCACTTAAGCACTTGTTTTGGCTCCTACAGGGCACTTTAGCATATGGTAACGACTAGAGGATACTTTGGCAAGTATTTTGTCTCCCATGGGGGCACTTTAGCACACATTTTGGCTTCCTAGAGGGCACTTCAGCATATTTTTTAGCCCCTAGAGGGCTCTTTAGCACATGTTTTATCTCCTAGAGGGCACTTTAGCGTGCTTTTTAGCTCTTAGCTCATGTTTTAACTACTACAGGATACTTTAGCAAGTATTTTGTTACCCATGGGGGCACTTTAGCACATGTTTTGGCTTCCCAGGGGGCATCTCAGCATATTTCTTAGCCCCTAGAAGGCTCTTTAGCACGTTTTAGCACCTAGAGGGCACTTAAGCACTTGTCTTGGCTACTAGGGGGTACTTTAGGTTGTGTTTTGGCTCCTAGAAGGAACTTTAGCACATTTTTTGGCTCCTAGAGGGAACTTTAGGTCATATGTTGGCTCCAAAAAGAGCCATTTAACACACAATTTGGCTCCTAGAGGGCACTTTAGCATATGGTAACTACTAGAGGATACTTTGGCAAGTATTTTGTCTCCCATGGGGGCACTTTAACACACATTTTGGCTTCGTAGAGGCCACTTCAGCATATTTTCTAGCCCCTAGAGGACTCTTTAGCACATGTTTTATCTCCTAGAGGGCACTTTAGCATGCTTTTTAGCTCTTAGCTCGTGTTTTAACTACTAGAGGATACTTTAGCAAGTATTTTGTTACCCATGGGGGCTCTTTAGCACATGTTTTATCTCCTAGAGGGCACTTTAGCGTGCTTTTTAGCTCTTGGCTTTCTAGGGGGCATTTCAGCACATGTTTTAGCACCTAGAGGGCACTCTAAGATACAGCTTGGCTCCTACAGGGCACTTTAGCACACATTTTGGCTTCGTAGAGGGCACTTTAGCATATTTTTAGCCTGTAGAGGACTCTTTAGCACATGTTTTATCTCCTAGAGGGCACTTTAGAACACATTTTGACTGCTTGAAGCCACTTTAGCACAGATTTTAGCTTGCAGAGGGCACTTTAACACATGGTTTTCCTCCTAAATGGCACTTTAGGCTGCGGTTTTTGACTCCCAGAGCTCCCGGGAGGACGCTTATGCACATATTTTGGCTCCTCGAGGGCACTTCAGCACAAGTTTTTCAACAGTTGAGCTATGAAGGGGGGGGGGGACCACGGGTCATATGTTCTTTCTGCAAGAGCGAAGCTAGATTTTTTTTTTTTTTATACTCCACAACTCACCTGAGATGCAACAATAGCAGCATATTTGCAGTGGGATGTGTCTCAGATGAGCTGGTAAAAGGATCTGCATGAGGAGGAGGAGGAGGAGGAGGAGGAGGAGGAGGAGGTGGAGGAGGAGGAGGAGGAGGAGGAGGAGGAGGAGGGCAGAAACAGCAAGATAGGGAGAAAAAGAGAGAGAGAGAGAGAGGGATAGAGCGAGGTTACAGTTACATTACAGCCTCCCTGTTTGCTGTAAGTGTGGAGGCAGGAGGAGGCGCTGGGCTGACAGCAGGGAAGAAGAATGCGCCGTTTCAACTTAATTTGCTATTTACAAGGGCGGCACAGATGTACCGCGGCCCCCCGCTTTTTTTTTCTCTCTCTCTCTCTGCCTCTGGGCGTTATAAATAGTAAAGGTTAATTAGTTAGCTGAGAAATCGGATCAGGGGCGGGCAGTTAGAATTTGATCCACAGACAGGTAACTCAAGCGATCCCCCCATTGTCACCGGCGATCGGACCTATATAAATGGCGGCGGTGACGGACAGCGGCACCACAGCCTGACCTCTCCCTGCTGCCGGATCGCCACCGCCGGGACTCTGCTCCACCACGGTGAGTCCCAACCACCGGATTCCGAAGGGGGAAAATCCACTCCACCATCCGAAGCCCTCCCCCCCCCCCACTTTGTGCAAGGACTTTTTTGTTGTTGTTTTTTTTTTTACAACTTTGATGCACTTTATTCATTCCCCTTTTCTTCTTGTTTCATGTTTTCTCTTCTGGATCCTGGAAAAGTTGTTGAAATGTGAGAATGTTAAGATATGTTAATAACCCCCTGGTTGTTCCTCCCGTGCAGGAATAATGTCGCTCTCATCTATCCTTTCCGCCGACGCCATCGACAGCGCTATCAAGGACTGCCAAGGTATCGACCAATCCACTACCACCGGACGATTTTGCTCAATTTTGGTTTTTCCACACATGGAGGAATCTGGAATGTTTCAGGATATGAATAATTCGGCATAAACCAATCGATTAATCGACTAATCGACAGTGATAGCTTCATAAAAGAATGTACTTTCTTTACCTTTTTACGAGATACGCTTAAGAAAATTCTGCAATTTAAACGATCACATCGTTCGTCAAGAATCGTCTTTTCCCCCGATTCAACATCAACGGTTTGTTCGTTTTATTCTAGTTTGAGGCAAGTCCAGTTTATTTTTGTATAAAACATTTAAAGCAGCAAGATACAATGTGATTCAAAGGGGAAAAGTAAAAAAAAATTGAATTTAAGAAACAAGAACAATCAAAAAACTGCTTAAAATAAGATTAAAAATCAAAAAGTTGAACATTTAAAGACAGTTCTGCACATTCGAGGCTCATACTCGCACTAAATCTATAAATTAAAGTGGATTTGACAGGATTTGACTCTGATTCCTGTTATTTTTTGGGTTTTCCTGCAGCACCAGACTCCTTCTGCCCTAAGAAGTTCTTCCAGATGTGCGGCCTCGCCAAGAAGAGCCCGCAGGACGTGAAGAAAGTTTTCGCGATTCTGGACAACGACGCCAGCGGCTACATAGAAGAAGAAGAGCTGAAGTGAGTTAAAAAATAACCTTCTAGAAACTGCTGCAGACTATTAGACGATTAGAGTTAAACACCGTCGTGCATCTCGTCTTGTATTTCCTGCTTTTCGACGCTGGATCCAGCTGTTTTTAACACCTGTGACTGGTCTATTTTCGGCAGGTTTTTCCTGCAGAGGTTCAGCCCGAGTGCTCGCCCTCTGACAGACACGGAGACTAAGGCCTTCCTGTGCGCCGCCGACGATGACAGCGACGGCCGGATTGGAGCAGAAGGTGAAGGAAACTCGCCGTTATGTCGGTTTATTTGCTCTTTAAACGGACACAATAAGACACCGCCCCTCCCCCGATATATACACATAAAATACACACACAGTTATTTAGATCTATTTGATGATTTGACTCGGCTAAGATGCTAACGCGGCTTCGGCATTTACAGAGTGAAGAGATGTAAACGAAGCTGTTTCCTATATAAAATGCAGACGTGTTGGTTTTGCAGCAGCTCAGGTATCAGATGAGAGAATCACGTCCCTCTAATGTCTTTGTCTCTGTGTTTTTTTTGTCCCCACAGAGTTCCAGGCCATGGTTTTGTCCTAAACAGCCCATCCCCCCCCCTTCCCTTCCCCTCCGAGTCCGAAAAAACCTCTTCTCCTCGTCCCCTGTTCCTCAGCGTCAAGGGCTCTTCTTAGTTTAGTTCATTATTTTCCATCTGGTTAGTCTAATTATTGTTATTTCACAGAAATCCACGTTCTTATTATGTTGTTTTTTTTTTTTTGTTTTAAAAAAGTGTTGCCCCTTCCTCCCCCCCCCCCCCCCCCCCCACACAAAAAAAAAATAAATGTACAATTTACCAAATTACTGAGAAAATAAAAATAAATAAAAACCCCAAATCCTCTCTGGCTGTTTTTGTTGTAAATGTTTGATGTCACAGGATCCGACTGGAGTCAAGCCTTTAAAAACGGGGGTTGTTTAAAGGTCTAATTAACCCCTTAGGAAGCTGGAATCTATAAATACGCACAAAACAAACACGCGTGTGCAGACACGCGGTCACGGAGTTTATTCAAACCTCAGACGAGGACTTGAATCGTCACTTAATCTCATCCGAAGCTGGGAAAGGAGACTATCAGGTATAAGGGGAGTTAGAGTTTCTGATTTAGTGCATAGATGTACACTTTAGCTGTCTCGCGTATGTGTGTGTGTGTGTGTGTGTGTGTGTGTGGTCCTCGCCGGGCTGTAGCAAATCACCGGTCCCCGCTGTGTAGCAAAGACCTGCGTGTGTGTGTGTGTGTGTTTTTGCTGTTGCATGCAGCAGCATTGAGGTTGAGCTGGGTTCATTTACAAAGCTGAGGTCAGGTGTCACTCGATCCGGCCGCGGTGTCACTCAGGTGGACATCAAGGTCACCGTCTCCTCTGTGGCTCGATGGCAATAAACTCATTCACACACACACACACACACACACACACACACACACACACACACACACACACACACACACACACTTGCAAAACTCAGACGAACACCTATGCAAACGTGCATAATCTCAAATATGCACGGTGCTGCAGGGGGTTAGCGCTGTTGCCTCGCAGCAAGAAGGTCGCAGGGTCAAGACCTCCTTGGTCCTGGGTCTGGGACCTTTCTATGTGGACTCTGGTGGGTTTTCACCGGCTTCCTCGCAGTCCAAAAACACGCTGAGGCTAATTGGAGACTCTAAGTTGCCCGTGCAGCAGACCCCTGCGACCCTAACGAGGAATAAGCAGGTACAGAAGATGCACACGCTGCAGAACGCTTTAGCTCAGGACGCTAAACGCTAACGTTTCACACGTTTCCCCCAGACAGAAAATAATTGACCGCCCCCCGTCTTTCTGCAGGCCCCCTCTGTGTATTTACGGGATTCGCCGGGATTAAAACTAACAACCACCTCGCCCCCTCCGTGGCGCCAAAACACGGCAGCGCCACGGGTTCTCGGCGGCGGGTCCCACCTCGGTGTCATTTCAATTACGCGTTTATTACAGGGCAGAGACCGGCTATTACCTGCAGATACCTGCCACTCAGAACCGGCAGGAAAACACTGCTATTAGCGCGATGTCGCGGTCACAGATGTAGGATGTGTGGTCGCAGGCAATTACTGCTTATTCAGATCATGTGCTGTGATGATAGAGGTTTAAGTGTGTGTTAAGTGTGTGTGTGTGTTTCACCTGTGCTGCTCAGCAGAGACGTGTGTGTGTGTGTGTGTTTTATTATCACCGAGACGCGATGATAAGGTGATAAATTAGAAGTAAAAGTTAAAGCGATTGAAGATAAATCAGTAAAATGCATCAGATGTATAATCTGTGATGTTATTCGTGGAGAATTACTCCGATTTTACTGTTAAAATAATACGTTTTATTCATAAATCACCCACTAAACCTGCTAAAAAACACTGATTTAACCTGTTAAAATCCAAAGCTGCTTAATTTAATACAGTAATTGTGAATAATTTACTTAAATATAGTGTTTTTCATCGAATTGGCTGATTAGAAACAGAAAAACAAGCATTTTTTTCTATATAGAGCATAAAAATGTTAATATTAAACGAGGAAAATGCCCCAAATATAATTTAATATAATTAATTGTGTGTATTTTGCTTAAATAATTTCTGTTTTTTCATCTAAATGTCTGATTTACAGTATTAAAAAGTGTTTTTATCTGTATTAAATATCCAATAGAATAATAATATATTAATTAATATATAGAATAATGTTTGTGTGATTATTTAATTGGCTCATTTATAAACATCAGTGTGATTTCTATTAATTTCTGGACAAATAATTGACCTTTGAACTCTTATTAATCATTGACTTTGCATTCCAGATAATTTATATTATTTATTTATTGTTTTTTTTCCTGATTGTTGTCGTTTAAGTTTTAAATAAAGTATTTTTATCTGTATTAAAAGACAATTTATACATATATTTACTCTATAGCAGCAACATAAATAGATTCTGACTCTTCTGTAGTCACTGAACATGTGTAGATTTATTTTTATAACCTAAAATAAATAAAATAAAACATTAAATACAGTTGAGTTGAGTTGAATATACAGGATCTATATCATTTAACTGCAGCATTTCAGTTGCTATGTTTAATTAATGATTAATAAATGATGAAGAGTAAAAACTAGAATATTTCCTTCTGTATGAAGCATCAAATGAAGTAAAAGTATCTCAGAGTTATACTTTATGTGTGTGTGTGTGTGTGTGTGTGTGTGTGTGTGTGTGTGTGTGTGTGTGTGTGTGTGTGTGTGTGTGTGTGTGTGTGTGTGTTAAGTGTAGATAAAGTGATGATGATGTTCTGTTTACTTCAAGTATCTTTACATTATAGTGGAGGTGTAATGTCAAATTAAAACAAAGTTATAACAAAGTTAGTTGATTAATCGATTAATCGATTAGTTGCCAACTTTTAATTAATCGATTTGAGTCATTTTTATTAAGGAAACGTCTAAATTCTCTGGTTCCAGCTTCTCTTTTCTGATTAAGATAAAGACTGAATCTACATCAGGTTTTAATCTGATCTCTGCCTCAACAAGGTTAGTTGATTAATCGATTAATCGATTAGTTGCCAACTTTTAAATTAATCGATTTGAGTCATTTTCTAAGTATAAAACATCCAAATTCTCTGGTTCCAGCTTCTCTTCTCTGATTATTTCCTGGTTTCTTTAGTCTCTATAATAATAAACTGATGATCTTTGGGTTGTGGACAAATAAAAAGACATTTTAGGTTGAATCTTGAGTTGAAACCATTTAACGAACCAAACAACTAATCGATTAATCGTAAACTAATAAATGTAGTATAATTGCAGCTCTATACACGAGATACTTTATTGTTAGTCAGAGTTTGTAATGATTAAGATAAAGATTGATTCTACATCAGGTTTTAATCTGATATCTGTCTCAACAAAGTTAGTTGATTAGTTGATTAGTTGATTAATCGATTAATTATTATACTTCTCTGATTATTTCCTGGTTCCTTTAGTCGTAGTTTGAGGTTGAAACCATTTAACGAACCAAGCAACCGACCGATTAATCGTTTGAATCGAGCTGAACAGACGTTACAGCTGCAGCTTCTGGTGCTCGGACAGGAAGCAGCAACTTAACCGCGACTCCAACGCGTCTAAATATCTGCAGCCGATTCCTTTTTGTCTCTTCGGGGACGGACCCGGCCTCAATAATTGATGCGCGCTCGCTTCATTGTCACCAAAAACTCATATGAAGAAGGGAGCGTCGGCGGCTCACCTTACTCATTAAGCCCGTGTGAAACTTTAATGCGCGCCGCATCTTCGGCTGATAACAAAAAAAAAGAGGCCGCGGCCTGAAAACCAGGCGGCGGACGCCTTAAATCACCCGGCGTCCGCCCGGCTCTGACGGGACGGGACTTCATATTTGGACGTTTAAGTCGCGGGCGAGGCATCGGAGACGCCGCCACCCGATAGTCTGAGCGGGGAGGCGGCGTCGTGAAAGATTGGAGTGGCGTGGTAGCGGAGCTGAATGGGCTCAGCAGGAACTCCATCCATAATGCAGGGGAGGACAGCACCAGACGCTCGTCCTGAGCGGCTACTTATGATGTCTGCATGCAGCTTCCTTCATTAATGAATGATGGGCGCGCACGTATCAATGGACACCGAGGACACACACACACACACACACACACACACACACACACGGTTTTTTGGAAATCTATTCCCACTCTGTTTACATCTCTGCTAATTGGAATCTCATTGAGCTGTGTCTGTTCACTCGATTAATCATTCTATTCTGTTGGTGTGCTTACATTAAAAAAAAGAAAAAAAAGTTTAGTTTTATTATTTAAAAAAAAAAAAATACCATAAATCATCAACAGAGAAAACAGTAAAAATAATAATAAAAATAATAATAATAATAAATAATAAGAAAATAATTTTAAAATAAATAAAAAAAAATAATAATTAATAGATAAAATACTGGAATAATGATTTAACGTTTTTTTAAAATATTTTTAAGATAATTTAAAAAATAAATAAATAAATAATAATGATAAAAATGCAGGCATTTATTTATTTTTTGGGGAATCTATTCCCAATAATTCTACCCTGTTTTTTTGCTTACATTTAAAAAACAAAAAACAAAAAACCTAACAGTCAAAAATTAAAAAGAAAAATAAATAAATAATAATAAGAAGAAATAAATAAAATAATTATCATCAATAAATCATCAACAGAGAAAAAAAGAAAATGAATAATAATAATACATTTAAAAAACTAATAATAATTAATAGATAAAATACCACATATTTCATAGAATTACAGCATAACCCACTCTGACTCAAGCCTGCTTGAGCTGTGTCTATTCACTCGATTAATGATTCTACCTTGTATTATATATTAAAACAAATATATTTTATATAAATTAAATACTATAATAAATCACCAACAGATAAAAAGGTTTTTAACTGGAATAATGATTTTTAATTATTATTAATTAATTTTAGTTTGTTATATTATTTTTATAATTTTTATAATATTTTTAATTAATTCATTATTTTTTTTAATAATTTATTATTGATTATTTTGAATAAAAAAAACATACCATAATAAATCATCAACAGAAAACACAGTACAAAAAAGATAATGATTTTTAATGTTTTTTTTATTTAAAAAATATTTTACAATTTTTACAAAAACAATGCCATAATAATTCATCAACTATTTTATTGCCTAATTTATTAATTTATGTTTTTTTATTTAAAATATTTTTACTTTAACAAAAAAAATAAATCTTCAACCAACAAAATATTTTAAAAAATAATATTAACTGGACTAATGATTTTACTCTGTTCTTTTAATTATTAAATGTTTTATTTTAACACAAACATCAACATAACTGATGTTAATAACTCTGCTGTAGTTAGACTTAATTATTAAATGTTTATTTTTATTAATAGAGGTTTTATTTTAACACAAACATCAACATAACTTATGTTAATAACTCTGTTGTAGTTAGACGTAATTATTAAATGTTTATTTTTATTAATAGAGGTTTTATTTTAACACAAACATCAACATAACTGATGTTGCTGTAGTTAGACTCAGCTGACCTGACCTGTCTGCAGCAGCATGGTTCTATAGTAGAATAGTTGTATTGTGCAGCAGGGAAAGGCCTTTATCGGCTGTAATTTCTCCTTATTATGACTATTACTGTTGTTCCAGCAGCAGCTGCAGCTGACTCACCTGCAGACTGAGTAATGGCTGCTGTGGAGACAGACACCTACTTTGCTGACTTTTCCAAATGAGAAGGCAGCATCAGATAAGATGCAAAGAGTCATCGAGGCCCGAGTCACTGGGAGCGAGCGAGAGGAGGCAGCGACGTCTGGTCCACATGAAAACAGCATGAAAACCACGGCCCGGGTCTGAAAAGAAGCTGGAATTACACAAGTCCACCTTAAATGACACGCGTCTGCCTCTAGAAATCATGTTGTTCATGTCCAACAACATGAAAAACACCAAAACTACTGGTTTTATTCTCATTATTTAGTCCTTTAACTAATCTTTAACCACAGATTAGTTAAAATATTGATGCACAATCGTCTTAAAACAACATTCAGCTGCTGAAATGATCATTAAAATGTTATTTTCATACAGATATGATCATAAAATCCCTTCATGCTGCATTTAAAGGTGCGTCTGCTTCTAAAAATCATGTTCAACAACATGAAAAACACCAAAACTACTGGTTTTATTCTCATTATTTAGTCCTTTATACATTCCCTGATGCTTTAATGGTGTATTTTACAGGTTAAATGATGCAGATTTAACACAAATAAGTTAAAATATTGATGCACAATCGTCTTAAAACAACATTCAGCTGCTGAAATGATCATTAAAATGTTATTTTCTTGCTATAATTATCACTCCTCATACAGATATGCTGCATTCAAAGGTGCGTCTGCTTCTAAAAATCATGTTATTTATGTCCAACAACATGAAAAACACCAAAACTACTGGTTTTATTCTCATTATTTAGTCCTTTAACTAATCTTTAACCACAGATTAGTTAAAATATTGATGCACAATCGTCTTAAAACAACATTCAGCTGCTGAAATGATTATTAAAATGTTATTTTCATACAGATATGATCATAAAATCCCTTCATGCTGCATTTAAAGGTTCGTCCCGATTAATTAGAATAATAAAAATGACAAGAAATAAAATGCTTTGAATATAATAAAGTATAATAAAGTTTCTCTTTGTGACATGATTGACAAAAATATAGACGTCTTATTTATTTGAAATGCATCTGTATAAGTGAGAGAAAATCTAAAATCCACCTTAAATCATGTTATTAGTGAATAAACCTCCGTGCAGCATCAGCAGGTTTTGGGTTTTAACAGGTTAATTACCGTATGTGTGAGTGACCTGTAACCCTGTCCTGTGGTCGGGTTCGTTAGCGCTAACGAGGCCTTTTAAACGAGCGCCCCCCCCCCCCCCCTGCTCGTTTCCTGCATGATTTAAAGGGCCGGCGTGACCTGTCAGGTTTCACCTGGCCTCTCTCTCCAGTCTCAGTTTCTATCAGACCCAGATTTCAGCAAACGGTGAATAATTCAGAGTTTAACAAGCTGCAGGAGCAGCAAACTCCGCTCTACATTTTCATTAAGTCTCAGTTAAAGGGGACAGGACGTGGCTCCGAGCCCACGCTGCACCATAAAAAACAAAGGTAGCAGGTGAGGTCACGGCCTCCTCAGTTAGCATCGCTGTCTGCTAACTAGTAGCTGCTGCTAGTTAGCATCGCTGCCTGCTAACTAGTAGCTGCTGCTAGTTAGCATCACTGCCTGCTAATCAGTAGCTGCTGCTAGTTAGCATCACTGCCTGCTAATCAGTAGCTGCTGCTAGTTAGCATCACTGCCTGCTAATCAGTAGCTACTAGTAGTTAGCATCACTGTCTGCTAACCAGTAGCTACTACTAGTTAGCATCACCATCTACTAACTAGTAGCTGCTACTACTTAGCATCACTGTCTGCTAACTAGTAGCTACTACTAGTTAGCATCACCATGTACTAACTAGTAGCTGCTACTAGTTAGCATCGCTGCCTGCTAATCAGTAGCTACTAGTAGTTAGCATCACCGTCTACTAACTAGTAGCTGCTACTAGTTAGCATCACTGTTTTCTAATAGCTACTACTATTTAGCATCACCATCTACTAATCAGTAGCTTCTACTAGTTAGCATCACTGTCTGCTAATCAGTAGCTACTACTAGTTAGCATCACCATCTACTAACTGGTAACTTCTACTACTTAGCATCATTGTCTGCTAATCAGTAGCTACTAGTAGTTAGCATCACTGTCTACTAACCAGTAGCTTCTACTAGTTAGCATCACTGTTTACTAAATAGTAGCTACTACTATTTAGAATTATCGCCAACTAACCGGTAGTTTCTACTATTTAGTATTACCATATACCAGTAGCTGCTAGTTAGCATCAGTGTCTACTAACCAGTAGCTTCTACTAGTTAGCATCACTGTCTGCTAATCAGTAGCTACTACTAGTTAGCATCACCATCTACTAACTGGTAACTTCTACTACTTAGCATCACTGTCTACTAACCAGTAGCTTCTACTAGTTAGCATCACTGTTTGCTAATCAGTAGCTACTACTAGTTAGCATTACCATCTACTAACTGGTAACTTCTACTACTTAGCATCACTGTCTGCTAATCAGTAGCTACTAGTAGTTAGCATCACCATCTACTAACTAGTAGCTGCTACTAGTTAGCATCACTGTTTACTAACTAATAGCTACTACTATTTAGCATCACCGCCTACTAACCGGTAGTTTCTAGCATTTAGTATCACTGTATACCAGTAGCTGCTACTAGTTAGCATCATCAACTACTAACTAGTAGCTGCTACTAGTTAGCATCACTGTTTACTAACTAATAGCTACTACTATTTAGCATCACTGCCTACTAACCGGTAGTTTCTAGTATTTAGTATCACTGTATACCAGTAGCTACTAGTAGTTAGCATCACCATCTACTAACCAGTAGCTGCTACTAATTAGCATCACCATCTACTAACCAGTAGCTGCTACTAGTTAGCATCACCAACTCCTAACTAGTAGGTGCTAGTTAGCATCACTGTAACCAGTAGCTACTACTAGTTAGAGACTATGTTTACAACTTTTTCTTATATTTCTTTTTTCTTTATATATCTATTATTTAGGCCATTTTAAGTAATAAAAACATTCAAAACATGTCTTACCATGTCTAAGTTTTATATATATATATATATATATATATATATATATATATATATATATATATATATATATATATATATATATATATATATATATATATATATATAAATTTAGTGAGATGAAAGTCTTGATGATGTTTATTCTTCCTTTGCCTTCCTCAAGTTTATGTAAGACTCCAAAGTGGAGACTCTTACCTGAATTTGTAATCATTGGTTTGTTCAATAAAGTTCTTCTTCTACTGCAGTTGTTGACCTCCCGGTGACTTCTGGGATACGTAGTGTGTTTAGGTGAAGTTCCTGAACTCATGTCAGTGTCAAATCCTCTGACTTCGCCTGAAGAAACAAGGTGAGAAAATGATGCTGTGGCGCCCTCTAGTGGATGTAGGAGAATAAACGAAGATCACTGAGATTATTTAAAGTTCTCTCATCAAAAAGGTGATTTTATTCTTGTTCCTACAGGTGGATGTTTGATGGAAGTAGAACGTTTTTCTGAGTTCATTGACAATCTCATTTTTAAGTGGTTAGTCATGAAAAATGTGCATTGTTTGTAATATTCTCAATAATAAATAAATAAATCTATATTTTTATATAGGGATCCATTTATATAATCAGGGCAGTAAACAACCTGGAGAAAATTTGGACATCCATAGATTTTTTTTTAAATAAAATTAAATAATCAAACACAATATACAGTAATATATGATGTGGATTAACTTACATGTGAAAATAAAGCATTTTACCTAAAAACAACAATGAAATTATTTATTTGTTATTAATATTAAATTATTTATAACAAAATAGAATTCACTCTTTTTGTTTTTAGTTTTAAATAAAAACTTACCCGGATATAAATTGGACATATATAGAAGTATAACAACAAATAAAATAAAATATAATATAATATACAGTAATATGCGACGTGGATTAACAAATAAAGCATAAATAAGAGTTAAATGTTTTATTTTCATTCATTTATATTTGATAAAATAGAATTCGCCGTTTTTGTTTTTAAATAAATAAAACTTACCCGGATGTGACGTCACGCCACGCTGTATTATAATAATAAATAAAATAAAATAATAGGAATGCAATATACAGTAATATCGTATATGGATTAGCATAAATATAATAAAATAGAATTCGTTCTTTTTTTGTTAAATAAATAAATAAATAAATAAAATAAATAAAACATACCCGGATGTGACGTCACGCCACGCCGTATTATAATAATAAATAAAATAAAATAGGAATACAATATACAGTAATATATTATATGGATTAGCATAAATATAATAAAATAGAATTCGTTCTTTTTTTTGCTAAATAAATAAATAAATAAATAAATAAAACTTACCCGGATGTGACGTCACGGCGCAGCGGACTCCCACTTCCTGTCTCCGGCTCGGATCTGCCGCTGTCTGTCAACGCCTCCGCCGCCGTACACGTTTGTGTGTGTGTGTGTTTGTCTGTTTGTTTTTTTAACACTAACGCCGTCATGTATCAGGTCAAACCCATCGGCGGCGGCGACGTGAAAACGGTTCTACCGACCTGCATGTACAAGCTACCGAACATCCACACGCAGCAGCCCGCAGGCTGCCCCGCAGAGCACGCGCTCCAGGTAACTGCTAACTCATTGACGGCGGTGTGTAGCCCGGCTAGCATGAGTTAGCTTAGCCTAGCTTAGCCTAGCTACACTTCTGTCTGATGCAACTAGGGACTTTAACGTTTGTCCGTTAACGTTTAAACTGTGTTTTACTAAATGAAGCGATGACGTCATAGAAACAGCTGGTGTCAGACACGTGGTGCGTTCACTGACACTGTCATCAGAAATTATGAGTGTAATAATGACACTGTAGGAAATACTGTAGGATGTAGTAGTACACACTGTAGTACACACTGTAGTACAACCTCCAGTACATATTAGTACACACTGTAGTACAACCTCCAGTACATATTAGTACACACTGTAGTACAACCTCCAATACATATTAGTACACACTGTAGTACAACCTCCAGTACATATTAGTACACACTGTAGTACAACCTCCAGTACATATTAGTACACACTGTAGTACAACCTCCAATACATATTAGTACACACTGTAGTACAACCTCCAGTACATATTAGTACACACTGTAGTACAACCTCCAGTACATATTAGTACACACTGTAGTACAACCTCCAGTACATATTAGTACACACTATAGGAAATACAGTGTGATATACTGTAGTACATGCTGTAGTACACCCTAAGAAACACTGTAGTACAGCCTGTAGTACACACTAAAAGAGACCTGTGGTACACACTAGTACACACTGTAGGAAATACTATGTTATATACTGTAGTACAACCTTTAGTACATGCTGTAAGATACATACTGTTGTACATACTATAGTACACTAGTAGACACTGTAGTACAACATCTATTACACACTGTAGGAAATACTGTGATATACTGTAGTACAACCTCCAGTACATATTAGTACACACTGTAGGAAATACAGTGTGATATACTGTAGTACAGCCTGTAGTACACACTAAAAGAGACCTGTGGTACACACTAGTACACACTGTAGGAAATACTATGTTATATACTGTAGTACAACCTTTAGTACATATTAGTTCATGCTGTAGAAAATACTGTGGGGTATACTGTAGTACTACCTATAGTACACGCTAAAGGAAATACTGTACTGTACTGTGGTACACAAAGAAAATACTATAGTATACACTGGTGTACACTAGTACACATTGTAGCACACACTGTAGTACAACCTCTATTACATACTGTAGGAAATACTGTGATATACTGTAGTACAACCTTTAGTACATGCTGTAATACAACCTCTATTACACATTAGTACACACTAGGAAATACTGTGGGATATACTGTAGTACACACTGTAAGATACATACTGTAGTACACACTAAAGGAAATACTGTAGTACAACCTCTAGTACATATTAGTTCATGCTGTAGAAAATACTGTGGGATATAGTGTAGTACTACCTATAGTACACGCTAAAGGAAATACTGTACTGTACTGTGGTACACAAAGAAAATACTATAGTATACACTGTGGTGTACACTAGTACACATTGTACAAAAACTGTACTACAGTATTTATCACAGTGTGTACTACATTGTAGGAAATACTGTAATACACACTCTGGTACAGACTAGTACATGCTAAAGGAACCTGTTGATAAATAAGTATAAATATCTTAGTTTATCACGTGTTAACTTGTCTAAAATCGTCTTCCCTCAGAACGGCGACGTGGACCCGGCGGTCCGGGCCCTGGAGGCCCGACAGGACGAGATCCTGAGGAAGCTGTACGAGCTGAAGGCGGCGGTGGACGGACTCGTTAAAACCGTCAACACGCCGGACGCCGACCTGGACCTGACGGTCAGCGGCAGCCTGGACGCCCAGAGCCACGCCCCCTCCACCGCCGCCACAGGAAGCTTCACAGGAAGCACAGACCTGGACTCTCTGCTGGGAAAAGTACACGATTCACCAGAGAATTCAGCAGAAATGATACTGAAAGCAGCAAAAAAACATTATTAGCAGCATTTTACTGGGTGCAGGTCCTGTTTTAAGTCATTATAATACAGCTTTATATACTACATTTCCCAGCATGCATTGTTTTAGAGTTAAACTCACATATGTGTGTTTTTAATTCTAGAGCTGCAGTGATTGGTTAGAATTAATGATGTTTATAGGAATAAAAAGATAAATATCAGCAAATATTAACAGTTATATACGTTGAGATAATCCAACAGTATTAAACAGTACGATAAATGTGTCTATAGAAGAGTTAGTGCTGCAATAATTAATAATTAATAGAAAATAGAACCTATTTTAACCCTGTATTGGCCCGTTTTTATTCATTTTAACCCAGTTTTTATTCATTTTAACCCAGTTTTTATTCATTTTAACCCAGTTTTTATTCATTTTAACCCAGTTTTTATTCATTTTAACCCCATATTGACCTGTTTTTATTGATTTTAACCCTGTATTGACCCGTTTTCATTCATTCTACCCCCATATTGACCCGTTTTCATTAACTTTAACCCCATATTGACCCGTTTTCATTCATTCTAACCCAGTTTTCATTAACTTTAACCCCATATTGACCCGTTTTCATTCATTCTAACCCAGTTTTCATTCATTCTAACCCCATATTGACCGGTTTTCATTCATTCTAACCCCATATTGACCTGTTTCCATTTATTTTTCACCCTGTTTTCATCTCTCACCTCCAGGATCTCGGCGCCCTGCGTGACATCGTCATCAACGCCAACCCGGCCCGGCCTCCTCTGACGCTGCTGGTCCTCCACGGTCTGCTGAGTCAGCGTTACCGCGTCCTGTCGTCCGTCCACGTCCACTCGTCCGTGGACGCCGTCACGCCACAGCTGCTGTCCTGTCTGGGCCCTCGCCACGCCGACAGCTACGCCCGCCAGCTGTTCCAGCTGGGCTTCACCCTCATCTGGAAGGACGGTAAGAACCAGAGGAGGAGAGTCGGCCCAGGACACGTCAGTGAATAACAGAAATAACAGGAAATAAGAGGAAATAACAGCAAATAACATTAAATAACAGTAAATAACAGAAATAACAGCAAATAACAGCAAATAACAGTAAATAACAGCAATAACAGTTGATTATTTCCAATCAATCAACACATCAGGTGTTTGTTTGAGCTTTTAGGACAATTTGAGAGAAGAGATTAATGATTTCTGGACAAAAATGTCTAAAAACTTGCTACCAGAGACTTTAGTGTGTTAGTGTGTTAGTGTGTGTGCGTTAGTGTGCGTGTTAGTGTGAGAGTGTGTGCGTGCTTTAGTGTGTGTGTGTATGTTAGTGTGTGTGTGAGAGTGTGTGTTAGTGCGTGTGAGTGTGTGAGAGAGTGTGTTAGTGTGTGTGTGTGAGAGTGTGTGTGTGTTAGTGTGTGAGTGAGAGTGTTAGTGTGTGTGTTAGTGCGTGTGTGTGTGTTAGTGTGTGTGTGAGTTAATTATCACCTTTTCTGACTAATCTTCTCTTTTCCCCTGTTTTTTCCCTGTTTTTTCCCTGTTTTCCCCTGTTTTTCCCTGTTTTTCCCCTGTTTTTTCCCTGTTTTTCCCCTGTTTTTCCCTGTTTTTCCCCTGTTTTTCCCCTGTTTTTCCCTGTTTTTTCCCTGTTTTCTCCTGTTTTTTCCCTGTTTTTCCCCTGTTTTTCCCTGTTTTTCCCCTGTTTTTTCCCTGTTTTTCCCCTGTTTTTCCCTGTTTTTCCCCTGTTTTTCCCCTGTTTTTCCCTGTTTTTTCCCTGTTTTTCCCTGTTTTTCCTGCGTTTAGTCCCTAAACCTCAGCTGAAGTTCAACGTTCAGAACATGAGCAGCATCGAGGGTG
>CM060482.1:1829495-1876995 GCA_030544235.1 Lepturacanthus savala | reverse complement strand
GCGGTCCACACGTCGGCCGTGGTGCACACGTACTGCACGGCGGCCAGCTTGGCCATCAGCTCCTCGCGCATCCTGGAGAAGCCCTGGTCCACCTTGGTGAAGAGCGTGACGCGGTCCATGGCCTTCAGGCCCTCGGTGAGGCCGGCGATCAGCTTGCGGAAGCCGGGCTGCTCCAGGACGTAGAAGGACTGGCAGTCCTCCACGATGAAGTTGAAGATGTGCTCGTCGATCTTGGACTGCGTCAGGCACTTGGAGATGATCTCCGCCTTCAGCTTCTTCAGCTGGCAGTGGCGGCTCTCCTCGCCGTTGTGCTCCTCCTTCCGGCGGCCGCGCTTGGCGTCGGGACGCGCCTCGCAGCCCAGGTGCGTTCTCTGGAAAAGACGAGAAAAAAAAACAATGGTTGTTAGATGTTTGGGGGCGACACGGTGGTGCAGAGGTTAGCCTCACGGCAAGAAGGTCGCAGGTTCAAGACCTCCTTGGTCTGAGTTTGGGACCAAGGAGGACTTTCATGTGGAGTTTGATGTTCTCCATGTGTCTGGTGGGTTCTCTCCAGGTTCTCCAGGTTCCTCCAACAGTCCAAACACATGCTGAGGTCAATTGGAGACTCCACCATGGACCTGTGATCTAGGGCAGGGGTAGGCAACCCTGGTCCTAGAGCAGGGGTGGGCAATCCTGGTCCTGGAGGGTCCGTGTGGGTGCAGGATTTTGTTCCAACCAAGAAGTTACACACCTGATTCTACTAATGAAGGCCTTGGCAATGGTTCTAGAGGTTGATTAGTAGAATCAGGTGTGTTCCTGCTTGGTTGGAACTAAAACCTGGACCGACGGTGGTCCTCTAGGACAGGGGTGGGCAATCCTGGTCCTGGAGGGTCCGTGTGGGTGCAGGATTTTGTTCCAACCAAGAAGTTACACACCTGATTCTACTAATCAACCTCTAGAACCATTGCCAAGGCCTTCATTAGTAGAATCAGGTGTGTTCCTGCTTGGTTGGTTCCTCTAGGACCAGGGTCGCCCCTGATCTAGGGTGAATCCCTGCCCCTCACCTGTACTGAGCTGTGATTGGCTCCAGCAGACCATGTGACCTTAACGAGGAATAAGCAGGTATAGAAAATGAATGGAGCTGAGGCGTTGATTGGTTGTTTTAACTCGTTAAAGCAGGGGTCGCGACCCCGGTCCTGTGCTATTAATTGAGTTTTATTGATAAATCCCAGTAAAAACCATTTATTACTGTTCCAGCATCAATATATATCATCAATATCCACATCATCAATACTATAAGACAATAGTTTAATAGAATATCAGTAGTAGAGACTATTTACATATTTAATTTATGGGATTATTTATTTTATTATGTAATGATTTTCAATAGATCTGCAACGATTAGTTGATTAATCGATTGGTTGCCAATTATTACTATTATATAAATTAGTACTAACACATTAATCTATTATTTTGATAATTAATTAATCATTTTTAAGAAGAAAATGTCTAAATTTTCTGGTTTCAGCTTCTCAAATCTAATATTCATCACCCACTGTTTAATGACCCAATTGATTAATTGATTAATCATTTAAAAATAAAATTATAGATTAATCAAACATCTGAATAGAGAAAAGGAATACACGAGAATAATTACATTTAATTAATTAAATGGACATTTTCCTTTAAAAAAACACTCAAATCTATTAATTAATGATCAAAATAGTTAATGATTAGTGTAAAATTAATCAACTAATTAAGTAAATTTACAGCAGATAAAAGGTGTTTCGGGTTAGGGCTTTTATTTTGAAAGGAATAAAGTAAAACATGTCTCACCAACATAAATCAAACCTGCAGCTTTAATGTAATAAAACACTAAATATAATTTACTTAGAGGTAAAGTTATTAAATTTGTGGGTTTATTACATTAAAAGAAGCAGGTTTATGTTATGTTGTGTTTTATTAGTAACTGTATTTATGAATATTTGTGTTTAATTTAATTCTAAATTAGTAGAAAACATAGATATTCTTTCTTTTTTGGTTGTAATTGTTCTTAATTATAAATATATTGTGTTTATATCTGTTTTTTATACGTTTCTATGTGTGAAAACTTCACATAAACTCAGTTTATTGTCTTTTCCAACACTAAATAAACTATTTTATTACTGTTACAGCATCAATTACTGGATTTGAGTCATTTTTAAAGAAGAAAACGTCCAAATTCTCTGGTTCCAGCTTCTCAAATGTCATATTATCACCTGTTTTATAAATAAACTAATCAATTAATCAATTTCAATAATTGATAGATTAATTAACTACCAGAAGAGTCGTTAGTTGTTCATTTCTTTGATTGATTGATTGATTTTAAGATGTTTTATTCTTTGATTTGGTCTCGTTTTTAATTAAATGTCTCGTATTTGGTTCAATTAGTTCAATATTATCTGATTCCACTGCAGATTATTGAGTTTATTTCAGGTTTTTGTGTAAAATCTGACAAATATGATGCAGAATTTCACTGTTAATCACCACAAAGTGTCTTAATTTGGCTCCATATTAATAAATTTAAACATTAATATGTATTTAATGATAATATATTTTACTTTTAGTGCAGTTTTCAGGTATTTTTTATATATTTATACCATAAAACATGTTTAATCTGGTTCTAATGTGGCTTTAATGCTGATTTATTGCATTTATAATAAATTAATTCATCTGCAGCTGCTTAATTAAACGTTATTTACATGTTTTACTCATTTAATAATAATAAATTCCAGTTTCAAACATGATTTTATTCATATTATCTCATTTGTTTTATTATAATTGGTTGATTATGATGTGTTTGAGTGTCATTTCCTGATAAATTCAATTGATTTTATTTCATAATCGTCTTTTAATTATTTATTATTATTTATTTATTATTAGTGCAGCTTTTTGCATTTATTCCATATAATTTATTATACATTTTGTGTAAAAAAAATGTCAAATTTGATGCTTTATTTTACTATTAATCACTTAAATTAGCTCCACATTAATAAATGTAAACATTAATATGAATTTAATGATAATATATTCTACTTTTACTTATAATTCTTTACTTTTAATACAGTTTTCAGGTATTTTCCATTTTATATTTCACTCTACGACAAGTTTAGCTGCTTTTAGATTTATATAAAAAATAATATTTAACATTAAATTAATATTAGATATTAATGGCTCCATAATAAATGTATTTATTGATTAAATCAATAAATTACTAAGAAGATATTGATCTGTGGGCTCATCATATGAATCATTAATCTTTTTATTTCAGAGAATTTATCTTATTTCCTGATTTGGTTTAGTTTTAAAGTATTTTCACCTAAACACAATGTTGGATTAATTCATCATAAATAGATTCCTGTAGATGTTTTAGTCCAATAACAAGAAATATCCCACGTTTATTATCATTTATTGCAGGAAAACTTAGGGATTTTAGCTAAATAACACACGAACACTGCAAATTGACGCTAAAAACCAAATGCACCAGGATGCACACTGCAAAAAAAAAAACGAAGTTCCACTTCGCAAACTTCCAAAACCCAAGAAAAACACGAACATTTACGCTGTTTCTTCCTCTTTCGGCAAAGTTGAAACACAAAGAAACAGGCTGGAGTCGCGTCTCCTGCAGCTGCAGCAGCACAATGTCACGTTAATTAATCACGAGTGCAGCTTTTCATTCATTGATCCTTTTAAACGCCACCAGCGCGAAAGCGTCGATCTTGGTTTATAAATGTGTGTGTTAGTGTTCGCGTCCTGCAGCTTTGCGGGTTTCAACTCACGTCCAGATGCTTCTTGAGGTTGGAGGTGGACGTCTTGGACGTGGACAGCAGGTTGACTCTGGGCAGACACAGATTACACTGCACGATGATATTCTTCCCCTGATCTGCCTTGTACGTGAAATGGTGGCGATAACGCCAAGTGTGCATGGCCGATTTGGTCTCGCCGCCGGCCTCATTGTGTTCCACGTCCATGTCGGGACACCAGCCGCTATTTGACGCCGCGGGAAATACAATAAAAGTATCGTAATCCGATTTAAGTAATCGCGATTACACGTAAAGTAACGAGACGGGCGAGAGTAGAGAAATCGTCATGAAAAAAAAAAAAAAAAAAAAAAAAAAAAAAAAAGGGGCAGGCCTTGGTTTTTTTTTTCCGACGCACACGGGGGAAAACGACGAGGAGCGGACGGTGACGTCATGACGTTGCGCCCGCCGAGAGGGGGGGATTGGGAGAATGGGCGCGGCGTCGTGACGTCACTGTCCGATCCTTGCCGTTTTCCGCTCGCGTCCACGGCTGCTGCTTTTTACCCACAATTTCCTTTTTTTTTTTCTTTTTTTTTTTTTTTTTTTAATAAAATAAAACGTCTTCCGTATTTAATTTAATTTACATTTGTTAATATTATTATTATTTTAGTAGTAGTCGTTTCCGCTTGTGTCTATGGCTGGCATTTCCTTTTTCTTTCTTTTTTTTTTTTTTTTTTTTTTTTTTTAAATAAAACGTCCAGGGCGTATTTAAGTAGTTTGTAGGTTTTTACTGGATTATTTTACATTTGTTAATATTATTATTATTTTAGTAGTAGTAGTAGTAGTAGTAGTAGTAGTAGTAGTAGTAGTAGTAGTAGTAGAGGTAGTAGTAGTTATTGTTTTTTATTGTGTTTTTATCAGGTTTGTTTCTGGCTGCCATTTCCTTTATCTTTTCTTTCTTTATTTTTTTCAATAACTTATATTAGGGCTTAAATCAAATTAATATACTTCAATATTATTTTATCTGTATTTTATTAAATTACACATTGATAAACTAAATTGTTAACATCTTCTGACATGTATGTAGTGATTAAAACTAGCATATTATGTTATAATAATATAAAACGGTCTGCATAATAAATTATTTTGGTACTTTTACTATTCGTTTACTAATTTGACGCTGACGTCACGACGTCGCCGCGCATGCGCGAGTGTCTAAAAAGGTGGAGAACGGGAGAAGGGGGCGGGGCGGCGTCGTGACGTCATTGTCCGTCGTTGCCGTTACTCGAGTATTTAAGTGTAGTAGTCATTGTTGTTATTAATATTAATAACATATTATTAATAACATATTGTTATTATTGATATTATTTTATTAGTATTGTCATTTAAATATTTTACCTCTTCCTACTCCTTTTCGAACATGTTTAGCTTTTTTATTTATATATTTATTATTATTACTAATATTATTATTGTTAATAGTAGTAGTATTACACGTAAAGTAACGACGGGCGAGAGAAGATAAATACTCATTTAAAAAAAAAAGGGTTTTTTTTTCGGAGAGGCGACGCACACGGAAAAAAACGACAAGGAGCGGACAGATACGTCACGACGTCGCCGCGCGAGCGTCCGCAACGAGGGAGAACGGGAGAAAGGGGCGCCGTGACGTCACTGTCCGATCCTTGTCGTTTCCTACTCGCGTCCACGGCTGCTGCTTTTTTTTTTAACCCAGAATTTCCTGTTTCCTTCCTTCCGGCGGTTGGAGGCGAGTTGGCGCCATCAGCAGGAACCCGGAAGTAACTACACCCCAACATCCGGGGACGACAGGAACGGGAGATTTAAATGTAGTTTTTTAGGTTTTTTACATTAAAACAACATATTTTCTTTTTCTGTCATTTACTGTTTTATATGCAGCTGGTCCTCAGGCACAGATTTAGTTCATCTATGTTTTCTTAACTTTTATGAATGATGACAACAACAATAATAATAATAATAATAATAATAAAGTATAATATAATAATATAAAGTATTAATCTTCCTACTCCTTTTCCAACATGTTTAACTTTTTATTTATGTATTTATTTTTATTATTAATATTATTATTAATATTATTAATATTATTATTCCTTTAATTATTAGTGGTTAGTGGAGAAAAAAACAGAGAAAATGGAAAGAAATCCTATTATTATATTATATTTTTTAATTTTTAATTTTATTTTTATTTATTTTGTTTGTGAATTGTAATAAACTTCAGTGTTCACATACATGTTTGAAAATAAAGATTCAAATCAAATAAAACAAATCTATTATTATTATTATTAACATTGATATTAGTGAAATTATTTTATTAGTAGTTATGTCATTATTATTGTTTCTATTATTATTAACCTATATATAATATGATTATTGACATATTTTATTTTATTTATTATCTATTTTATATGCAGTTGGTCCTGAACATTCAACAAATATTATTCATTTATGTTTTTATTTTTAAACATTTATAAATAAATTATATATAATTAAATTATTATTATATAATTACACATAAATGAATCAATTAATTTGCTGCTAATTTATACTTCACTTCATTTCAGAGCAAAATATTTACTTGAAAACTTTATGTACTTTAATAATAATATTTAAGATTAAATTATTTTTTTTTTTTAATTTTCAGTAAAGTATAAATAAAGTTTCTCAAACTGGCTCCACACTGATGAAATAAAATATTTAAATACTTTAATTAATATACTTTAATATTCTAATATATGTATTTTATTAAATCACACATTAATAAACTAAACTGTTAAAATATTCAGACATTTATTTAGTGATTCAACAAGTATAATAGAATAATAGAATAATATAACACAGTTTGCATTATATTTCAGATAATACTTTTATATTTAAATTAGTGATTTTACTTGTAATTGTCAGTATTTCTACTTTTATTTATTACTTTATTTATTTATCAATGATCATCTGAACAGAATCAAGAAAAAATGATCATCTATTGTAAATATACAGAAACAAACTCGTTTTTTCTACTTAAAATTCACAGAACACATCATTTCAAACACATAAATCAATAATATAATAATACATCATCATTATAAAATAAAATAAAATATAAAAAACATGATTTACTTTCAGTTTTCAGATCATATTTCATCCAAATGTTGTAGTTTTATTCATCAAACAGCAGGAAAACAGCGGATTGTTCCTTTAATTCAGCTTTTTGTTGATTATTAACTAGTTTTTATCATATTTTATCACATTTTGAAGAACTTTCTTGTGTTTTTTCTGTTTATTTCTGCTCATTTACGTCATAAAAAGCCTCATGTTTGTGTTAAACGCTGCGTTTTTAATGAATATTTGATTTTTGAAGGTGGAACTTCAGGATTATTGACGTGAAACTCACTGAGACGCTGCTGATAAACAATAAAAGTCAATTAACTGATGTTTTTCTCTTCTATTTAACTAATTATCCTCCATAAAACATGTTTAATGTGGTTCTAATGTGGCTTTAATGCTGATTTATTGCATTTATAATAAATTAATTCATCTGCAGCTGATTAATTAAACGTTATTTACATGTTTTACTCATTTAATAATAATAAATTCCAGTTTCAAACATGATTTTATTCATATTATCTCATTTGTTTTATTATAATTGGTTGATTATGATGTGTTTGAGTGTCATTTCCTGATAAATTCAATGGATTTTATTTAATAATCCTCTTTTCTTCAGGGTTTTATAATTATTTATTATTATTATTTATTATTAGTGCAGCTTTTTGCATTTATTCCATATAATTTATTACAATTTTCATTCTTAAATTTGCTTTATTTTACTATTAATCACTTAAATTAGCTCCACATGAATAAATTTAAACATTAATATGAATTTAATGATAATATATTCTACTTTTACTTATAATTCTTTACTTTTAATACAGTTTTCAGGTATTTTCCATTTTATATTTCACTCTACGACAAGTTTAGCTGCTTTTAGATTTATATATAAAATAATATTTAACATTAAATTAATATTAGATATTAATGGCTCCACAATAAATGTATTTATTGATTAAATCAATAAATTATAATAATATAATATAGTGTATAATGGGTATTTGAGTTACTTTACTACATTTATCAGATGTTTTAGTTACTTTTAGATGCTGATTTTAATATTTTACATTAAATTAATATTATATTATATGTATTATATTAATTTATTATACTTAAGTAGTAAAACAAGTAGAATAATATACTATAATAATATAAAACAGGCTTTTTAGGCTACTTTTCATATATATTTTCATTATTTTACATTAAATTAATCCACTTTATTGTTATATTCTCTTTTCTTATGTTCTTTTACATGTATCTACTGATTAAAACAAGCTGTATAATGTATAATGTTGATAATACTTTTGTCCTTTTACCAATTTCAATCCTTTATTTTCTTCTTTTTTATTGATTTATTGATCATAATGAACTTCAAATTCAGGACTTTTACTTTGAAATTGCGTGTTTTTGATGATTGTCTGTACTTTTCTCCTGTGCTCCACTGACACTTTCTAATGTTTCTTCCGTCTTTTCGTCGCTGCTGCTCCTCGTCTCGTCCATTGGCTCCTGTCGGTGAGGGTGGGGTCTCTGAGGCTCATTGACGTCGTTTGGCTTTTTAACGGAGACGCAGCGCGTGGAAACGGAGAAAAGTGTTTAGAGACAAAGATAAAAGGAGGAGAAGGAGCGTCACGCGCGCGTTTCTCCGCCTGAGAGCTGATGTTTTCTCTGTGAGCAGCAGGTGAATATCCACACTTCTACTTCTCCGACGCTCCTCAACAAGTATGAGCGACAGGATCCGCGCCTGGACGCGCCCCGGTGCGTGTTTGCTGGAGCGGTGAGAGCGCGGCGCGGCGAGGCGGCGCGGCGGCGCGACCATGGCTTGGTGCGACCGCGGGGTCCAGACGCTGCTGGCCACCGTCGGCGCGTTCGCCGCCTTCAGCCTGATGACCATCGCCATCGGCACGGACTACTGGCTGTACTCGCGCGCCTACATCTGCAACAGCACCAACGCCACGGACGAGACGCAGCCGCAGCCCCGCACCAAGAAGGGGGACCTCACCCACTCCGGACTCTGGAGGATCTGCTGCATCGAAGGTAACAACCACGTCTCCAAGACGCACTTGTTGCAGCCGAGTGCGCAGCCGAGTGCGCAGCGCCTTTTTACGCACGGATTATGTCTGGATGCGGCATAAAGGACGCGTAGAAACTTATTTATAAGTTAGAGACGTTTGATCCGATTAAATAAAAGTCGATTAAACATAAATTATAACGGACACATGTGGGGAAAAGGCGCAGATGTTGTTTTTTTTACGCCAAACATCGTCTCCGTTACGCGCGACTCAGGCTGTCTGACAAGTGGTCGAACGCGCGCGCGCGCACACACACGCACGCGCCACATTGTTCCCCGTTATAATCTGTGAAAACCCACCAGGGTGACGCGCCGGCGCGTCTGAGGCTCATTCACTTTTTAACTGGCGGCGCCCGTGCGCGCGCGATTAAGTCTAATTTCATTCATGTCTTCATTGTATGCGATGCTGTTGCCTGGCAACGTCGGCGAAATCTCTATGGAAACATGCCCGGTGATTTAAAAATAGATGACTCCCGAGTTCATGTCATGTCCACATCAAACACGAGAAGAAGAAGAAGAAAAGAGGAGAAACATCTGTTGTTTGTTGTTTTGTTGTTTTACGGTAGTTTATTTCCGCCTTTGGTTCAGTTTGTGGCTTCGCTGCGACGTTTGCTTCATTCTTCACTTCACTTCTCCTCAGATTTTATTTTATTTATGCAGGAAAAACCTTTTGCAGCAGATAAACACAACATTTTACTAAAATTTTACGTAAAAAATGTGTGAAAATTCACTAAAACTCACTAAAATCATTGTAAAAATGCACCAAAACTGTATAAAACTGAATTATATCGAGTCAATATGTCAAACTATTGTCAGTTCTGTCATTATTAAAGGTGCAATAAATAAATAAATACATAAATAAATAAATAAATAAATAAATAAATAAATAAAAGGCTGTAAATGTAGTTGTGATGTTTTTTTTAATTTAAAATTTTTATTTTAAATTACTTGATTTTATTAGATCAACCTGTTGCACAAACTTCATTTTTATAACTATAAATATTGATTTATTTAAGTTTATTCTTATATTTTAGTATTTGAGTATTTTAATATTCATAATTAACTGAGACAGGGTTTATTTTTTTTATTTTTAATCACTTTACACTGAAATAAATGTAGTTAAACTTATTTTATTATTTCAGTTTGATGCACAGAATTAATTGATCTAATTCTATATAAATATTTTAAGTTGATTGAACTCATGTTGTTGTTGTTGAGTTGAAGAGCGACATGTTTTATAATGAGATGCTGTGATTCTATTCTTCTTCTACTGTGATTCTACTCTTCTTCTACTGTGATTCTATTCTTCTTCTACTGTGATTCTACTCTTCTTCTACTGTGATTCTATTCTTCTTCTACTGTGATTCTATTCTTCTTCTACTGTGATTCTATTCTTCTTCTACTGTGATTCTATTCTTCTTCTACTGTGATTCTATTCTTCTACTGTGATTCTATTCTTCTTCTACTGTGATTCTATTCTTCTTCTTCTATGGTTCTATTCTTCTTCTACTGTGAATCATACAAGCATCATGTAGTTTAACTCTGTTGTATTAAACTAAATCTAATCCCATCATCAGCTTCTATTAGAACTCTGATATAAATCAGTAATAACTTCTCTTCTACTCAGATTAACATGATCATTTATTTAATTTATTTAATATAATTTATATATTATAAATGATTAAAAGTGTTTTAATGAGGCAGAAACGTCTCGTTGATGCTGTCAGTTTCACTTCTGCCCAAAAACGACAAAAGCTGCTGTAAAAGTGGTTCTGTTGTCATGGCGACTCATAAGTATAGAGGAGAAGACAAGGGAGGAAAAGACTCACCCTTTACACACACACACACACACACACACACACACACACACACACACACACACACACACACACACACACACACACACTGTGGTCATTATGACAAACACATTATGTGTGTGTGTGTGTGTGTGTGTGTGTGTGTGTGTGTGTGTGTGTGAAAACATCAACGTCTTTATCAGAACAGGTTTCAGCAGATTTCAGTCCACTGTGGATTTTAACTGTAGGAGACACACGTTTAATATTAATTATTAAAGTTTAATTCATTTTAATTCATGATCAGACTATTTCTCATTGATCACTAATCAATAAACAGACACTTGACTGAAGCAGATTCATCCACTGACAAGATAAAAGAGTTAAAAACTAGAAAAAATAGAGTTAGAATGAATAAAAATCTGTTATTATTGGCAATAATCTGCATAAAGACACTTAAAGGGCACTTTAGTGCAGGTGTAGATGTTTAAAGGGCACTTTAGTGCAGGTGTAGATGTTTAAAAGGCACTTTAGTGCAGGTGTAGATGTTTAAAGGGAACTTTAGTGCAGGTGTAGATGTTTAAAGGGCACTTTAGTGCACATTCAGACATATACAAGGGCAATTTAGTGCAGTTTAGATGTTTAAAAGGGCACTTTAATGCACATTAGATGTCCAAACTTTACTTTAATGTACAATAAGACATTTAAAAGCCCCAAAAATGACACATTTAGACGTTTAAAATGGTATTTTGGTGCATGTTTAGATGTTTAAAAGGGCACTTTAGTGTAGTTTATATGTCTAAAGGACACTATAGTGCACATTTAGACATTCAAGAGGGAACATTTGGATGTTTAAAAGGGAACTTTTGTGCACATGTTGACATTCAAAGGGCACTTTAGTTCACATTTGGGCATTTTAGGGTGTGTTTAGACATTTGAAGTACACTTTATTGCATGTTTAAATGTTTAAAAAGGGCACTTTAATACACGTTTAAAGTTCAAAAAGGCTTATTTAGATGTTTAAAAAGGCACTTAAGTGCATGTTTAGATGCTAAAAGGGGCACTTTAATGTTTTGACATTTAAAGAGCACATACACGTTTAAACATTTAAAAATGTCCCTTTAATGCACGTTTAAATGTTCGAAAGGGCACGTCTAGACATTTAAAAGGGCACTTTAGTGTAGTTTAGGTGTTTAAAAGACACGTTAGTGCATGTTTAGACATTCAAAGGGCACTTTAGTCCACATTAAACATTTAAAAGGGCACTTTAATGTGTGTTTTGACATTTAAAGAGCACATACATGTTTAAACATTTGAAAATGTCCCTTTAATGCACGTTTAAACATTCCGAAGGGCACATTTAGATGTTTAAAAGGGCACTTTAGTGTAGTTTAGATGCTTAAAAGACACTTTAGTGCCCATTGAGACACTTTAATGTGTGTTTTGACATTTAAAGAGCACATACACGTTTAAACATTTAAAAATGTCCCTTTAATGCACGTTTAAATGTTCGAAAGGGCACGTTTAGACATTTAAAAGGGCACTTTAGTGTAGTTTAGATGTTTAAAAGACACGTTAGTGCATGTTTAGACATTCAAATCGCACTTTAGTCCACATTAAACATTTTAAAAGGGCACTTTAATGTGTGCTTTGACATTTAAAGAGCACATACACGTTTAAACATTTGAAAATGTCCCTTTAATGCACGTTTAAACATTCCGAAAGGCACATTTAGACGTTTAAAAGGGCACTTTAGTGTAGTTTAGATGCTTAAAAGACACTTTAGTGTAGTTTAGATGTTTAAAAGACAGTTTAGTGCCCATTGAGACACTTTAAGTTGTGTTTTGACATTTAAAGAGCACATACACAGTTAACACTTAAAAATGTCCCTTTAATGCACGTTAAAACGTTCGAAAGGGCACGTCTAGACATCTAAAAGGGCACTTCAGTGTGTGTTGTGTAACATTTAGGGCAGCATCGGGGTCTCTGCTCCTCCTGAATCAGTCCCAGTGTTTTTCCAGCCTTTTCTCTGTCCTGCTCCCTGTCCTCCATCAGACCTGACATTTAACAGCGTTACGGGGACAAACCGAACGAGGTCAGCTCTCCTCCTTTTTCCTTTTTCGTTTTTTTTTTTTCTTTTCCCGTCCTTTTGTTATTTTTCTCAACAGCTGTTTTTGCGTCTCGGGGCCGGGGCAGCACCCACGGGTCTGAAACCTGCGTCAGAATCAGATGCTGCTTCACCGGGACATTAAAAACCCAGCGAGGACGCAGCTAATTAACGAATAAGCCAATTAGCAGGTTGATGTGTACCAGGAAACACTCCAGCTGCTTCCTGAGTGGTTCCTCCTGCCCAGTCGAGTGGCGTCGGTTGTTTATTTGAGGCGGGGTCACTGGTCTGTAATTAAAAACCCACTAATTATCCAGCAGGAACCCACTTCCACCTCTTCTCATCCCTTTAAACCGCCGCTGCTGTTCTATTCTAATGAACCTGCCTCCTCAAACACAAAAAAACCCTTTGAAATTTTCATTTCATTCCTCTTTTATTTCGCTTTTTCCCTCCAGACGCGTTCTGAATTGAGGTCAACGAACTGCAGACGAGGACATTTGTGATTTTTACATTTTTTTGTAATAAAATACAGACGAGTTCATTATCCCAGAGTGAGGAGACGTGTTGTTACCTGATTAATGTGAACGCTGATAAATCTGAGTGTCTCAGGGATGAAGGAGAAGAAAATGTGTGATTTTAAAGCAAATAAACATCAGGGCTGCATCTAACGATAGTTGATTAAACGATCGATTATTGAATCGATTAGTTTGGTTCATAAAAAGCTGAAGATTCAATTATAGAAAACTAAAAAAACAGGAAATGATCAGATTTTCTTGATCATTTTCTTTCTTAAAAATGACTCAAATTGATTAATCAATTATCAAAGTAGTTGGTGATTAATGATTAATCAACTAATCGTTCCAGTTATCGATTACTGACACGATTAATCGATTAGTTGTTTGGTTCAGAGACTTTTGACAATTTCTTCCTAAAAATGACTCAAATCAATTAATCAATGATCAAAATAGTTGGTAATTAATGTAATATTTGGTGATTAATCATCAGACTAATCATTGCAGTTATCGATTAATCGATTAGTCGTTTGGTTGACTTTTCTTTTCAATTACTGTGATGTTTTCATCCACACCCACAGGAGATGCTTTTATTTTGAAAAGCACAGGTCTTTACTCATCAGATCATCAGTTTATTATTATAGAGATTAAAGAAACCAGGAAATAATCAGAGAAGAGAAGCTGGAACCAGAGAATTTAGACGTTTTCTAATTAAAAATGACTCAAATCGATTAATCAATGGTCAAAATAGTTGGTAATTAATTAATTGACTAATCGTTGCAGTTATCGATTATTTAATCGATTAATCGATTAGTTGTTTGATTCATTAGTTGTTTGGTTCAGACAATTTGGAGAATTTCTTCTTAAAAATGACTCAAATCGATTAATCAATTATAAAAATTGTTGATAATTAATGTAATATTTGGTGATTAATTGAGTAATTGTTGCAGTTTTCGATTATTGAAACGATTAATCGATTACTTGTTTGGTTCATTAGTTGTTTGGTTCAGACAATTTGGAGAATTTCTTCTTAAAAATGACTCAAATCGATTAATCAATTATAAAAATTGTTGATAATTAATGTAATATTTGGTGATTAATTGATTAATCAACTAATCGTTGCAATTAAGTAAAGTATTTAAAGTAAAAATACCCATTATACGGACATGTATAATACAGATATGTTATTATAGTATATTATACTAGTTATTATATTATACTACTTGTAAACTATATTATACTATATTATAGTATAATATACTATAATATATATTACAGTATATTATACTACTTGTTACTATATTATACTATATTATAGTATATTATACTACTTGTTACTATATTATACTATATTATAGTATATTATACTACTTGTTACTATATTATACTATATTATAGTATATTATACTACCTATTACTATATTATAGTATATTATACTACTTGTTACTATATTATACTATATTATAGTATATTATACTACTTGTAAACTATATTATACTATATTATAGTATAATATACTATAATATATATTATAGTATATTATACTACCTATTACTATATTATAGTATATTATACTACTTGTTACTATATTACAGTATATTATAGTACTTGTTACTATATTATACTATATTATACTACTTGTTACTATATTATACTATATTATAGTATATTATACTACCTATTACTATATTATAGTATATTATACTACTTGTTACTATATTATACTATATTATAGTATATTATACTACTTGTTACTATATTATACTATATTATAGTATATTATACTACCTATTACTATATTATAGTATATTATACTACTTGTTACTATATTATACTATATTATAGTATATTATACTACCTATTACTATATTATAGTATATTATACTACTTGTTACTATATTATACTATATTATAGTATAATATACTATAATATATATTATAGTATATTATACTACTTGTTACTATATTATAGTATATTATACTACTTGTTACTATATTATACTATATTATAGTATATTATACTACCTATTACTATATTATAGTATATTATACTACTTGTTACTATATTACAGTATATTATAGTACTTGTTACTATATTATACTATATTATAGTATATTATACTATAATATATATTATAGTATATTATACTAATTGTTACTATATTATAGTATATTATACTACTTGTTACTATATTATACTATATTATACTATATTATACTACCTATTACTATATTATAGTATATTATACTACTTGTTACTATATTACAGTATATTATACTACTTGTTACTATATTATACTATATTATAGTATATTATACTACCTATGTCTATATTATACTATATTATATTACCAAGTAAAGTACAGTAAATTGTACTTATTAAAGGTAAAAGTACCCATTACATGTTATATTTTATTCTACGACTTGTTTTAATACATGTGAGAATATTTTAGTTCATCAGAGTGTAATTTATTTTTATTTTATTTATTTATAATTTAACAGAACTCTGACGTATTTCCTGTTTTAAACACTTAGACCTTAATGATTTTAAAGGTGTCAGTTTGGCCACGCCCCCCCCCATTCATTTAAATGGGGAAGTGTTTCCAAACACGGTGAATCTGACTTTCCTTCATTATTCTGCGTTTCCTCTGAGCTGAACTGCCTGTTTGGACAAATCTCAGCCGGCGACAGTTTAATTAAAGCTGCCGTCAGTCACACGGAGCCCCGTCTGCACCAAATTGCTTTTTCTTTCATCCCCCGACTCTGAACCTGAAAAAGGTGGAGGCATCGGTTTGATTGGGTCCAGACGCTTTTATACGGCGTGGTGTTAATAAACGCTGTTCGGCCTCAGAGCGGCGGCGTCTTGTTTGCAGCTTCATGAGACTTAATCATCCACCTGCTGTTGTTTTAACGAGGAGGAACCAGGAAATAATCAGAGAACAGAAGCTGGAACCAGAGAATTCGGACGTTTTCTGCTTAAAAATGACTCAAATCGATTAATCGATTATCAAAATAGTTGTAGATTAATGTGATAGTTGGCAAATAATCAATTAATCAACTAATCTTTGCAGCTGGGATACCTAAAAGTTGCATCCAGTTGGTTTAGTATACAACTATTCTGATTAATTAATCTATCGTTTATTGAAACGATTAATCGATTAGTTGTTTGGTTCATAAAACGTCTTTTTTTGCCCAAAGATCATCAGTTTATTATTATAGAGACTAAAGAAACCAGGAAATAATCAGAGAAGAGAAGCTGGAACCAGAGAATTTACACATTTTCTACTGAATAAATGAAATCAATCAAATCGATTAATCGATTACTCAAATAGTTGGCGATTAATCAACTAATCATTGCAGCTTTACTTCTTATTTCTTCTTAGTTCTTCCATGTTATTGGATTATATATTATAGTAATTTATCAATATATCATATCATATTTGAGAAACTGAAACTGGAGAATTTGGACATTTTCTTCATAAAAATGACTCAAATCGATTAATCGATTAGTTGTTTGATTCATAAAATGGTGTAAAAGAAGAAGAAGATTCAACCTAAAATGTCTTTTTTTTTTGTCCGCAACCCAAAGATCATCAGTTTATTATTATAGAGACTAAAGAAACCAGGAAATAATCAGACAAGAGAAGCTGGAACCAGAGAATTTGGACATTTCTGCTTAAAAATGACTCAAATCGATTAATCAATTATCAAAATAGTTGGCGATTAATCAACTAATCATTGCAGCTCTATGTCTTAGTTGGCTGTCATGTTACTGGATCATATATTAAGGTAATTTATCATATTGTCATATCATATTTGAGAAACTGGAACCAGAGAATTTGGACATTTTCTTCATAAAAATGACTCAAATCGATTAATCGATTAGTTGTTTGATTCATAAAATGGTGTAAAATGTGTCTCCAAAGTTGAAGATTCAACCTAAAGACCTAAATAACCCAAAGATCATCAGTTTATTATTATAGAGACTAAAGAAACCAGGAAATAATCAGAGAAGAGAAGCTGGAACCAGAGAATTTAGATGTTTTCTAATTAAAAATGACTCAAATCGATTAATCGATTATTCAAATAGTTGACGATTAATGTAATAGTTGGCAACTAATCGATTAATCGACTAATCGTTACCTAAAAGTCACATTTAAAAGTCCCAGTTTTCCAGTTTGTCTAGTAAACAACTGTTTTGATAATTAATCTATTGTTTTATGATATGATTAATCGTGACAGAAGCTGGAACCAGAAAATTTGAACATTTTCTACTGAAAAAATGACTCAAATCGTTCAAATAGTTGGTGATTAATCGATTAATCGAGATAATATTACTATACTGTGAGTAGTGATATTAAATTCATCAGGTCAATATTAGGATGGATGAAGTATTAATTTAAATAAAACTCCCTCAGATTGTTGAGACATGACAGAGACGTCAAGGTGATTCTCCTATTTGTTCGTTTGTGTGTTAACGAGCTCGTTAGGGACTAACAGGCGGTTGCCGTGGAGACGAGGAGGAGATGCTCATCACGCGGCTCCAATCAGGCCGGGAAGCCATTAACTCCCCCACGTAACGCGGCGACTGATTAATTTGCAATTTGCCGCGACACAATCACCCCGAGTCCATAGAACAGGAGCGTGTCTGTGTGTTCACGTGTTTTCAGCTTCTAGAGACGAGTTTTTACGCGTTTTTAACTTTAAACTCTTCAACGTTTTAACACTTTAACGCTTCCTGTCGGCTGCTTTTGATCTGATCCAGAGTCGTTCCTCAGGGTTTTTTATTTCCTTTCTTTTTACCTTGTTCCTTTGTGTAATCGCTGCTTCCTTCATCCTCCACGCCCGTCTAGTCAGTACACACACACACACACACACACACACACACACACACACACACACACACACACTAAACGCAGACACTGAGCTGATAACTGTCACACATAAATCAAAAGGCTCCAGGCTTCTGCATATAATACGATTCACAATCAGCTGCAATGTTGTTTTCTATTTCCTCTGTCCCCAGAAAGACATAAAAATACACACACACACACACACATGTACATATCTGTGTACATGTGGGGACACGTAATCGATTAGTTTCCAACTATTAAATTAATCGTCAAATATTTTGATAATCGATTAATGGATTTGAGAAAATTCTCTATTTTTTTTCTCTAGTTATTTTTAGTAACTGATTAAAATGTTTTATAACATTTAGAGCTGCAACAATTAGTCGATTAATCGATTAATCACCAACTATTTGAGTCATTTTTTCAGTAGAAAATGTCAAAATTTTCTGGTTCCAGCTTCTGTCACGATTAATCGTATCATAAAACAATAGATTAATTATCAAAACAGTTGTTTACTAGACAAACTGGAAAACTGGGACTTTTAAATGTGACTTTTAGGTCATAGAACTGCAACGATTAGTCGATTAATCGATTAGTTGCCAACTATTACATTAATCGATTAGTTGATTAGAATCATTTTTAAGTAGAAAACGTCCAAATTCTCTGGTTCCAGCTTCTCTTCTCTGATTATTTCCTGGTTTCTTTAGTCTCTATAATAATAAACTGATGATCTGATGAGTAAACACCAGTGCTTTTCAAAATAAAAGCATCTCCTGTGCATGTGGATGAAAACATCACAGTAATTGAAAAAGAAAAGTCAAATATACAGATGTTACAGATGTTTTAAGCTTGAATGAAACAAATTAGAACTGGGACAGTTAATTGATTCATTGAGAGCAACAATGATTAGTTGATTAATCACATTAATCACCAACTATTTGAATAATTGATTGATTAATCGATTTGATTCATTTTTAAAGAAGAAAACGTCCAAATTCTCTGGTTCCAGCTTCTCTCCTCTGATTATTTCCTGGTTTCTTTAGTCTCTATAATAATAAACTGATGATCTTTGGGTTGTGGACTGTTGGTCTGGAATTTGGACGATTAATCAATAATTAATTGATTAATCCAAATAGTCGTTAATTGCATCCACAGATGCAACTATTCCTAAACTATATTAAACTATTCCTTGTTCCATCCTGTTGTAGAAGGTTTTGTGATACAAAATATCAACAATTTGTATTGATTAATTGATTTTGACATTAATTACCAACTATTTTGATAACTGATTAATCGATTAATTGATTTTTTAAGTATAAAACGTCCAAATTCTCTGGTTCCAGCTTCTCTTCTCTGATTATTTCCTGGTTTCTTTAGTCTCTATAATAATAAACTGATGATCTTTGGGTTGTGGACAAAAAAAAAGACATTTTAGGTTGAATCTTCAGCTTTGGGAAACAAATAATTGATTAATCGATTCATTAATTGATTTTAAAAAGGTGCCAAACCCTTATATAAGTAAATTATTCAGCCTGATTTACTGTTTATGCAGCGATTATCAGGTTGTTAATCAAACCACGTGATGTTTTTTTTAGTTTTCATTTTAATCATAAGGCACAAAGTCTCACATCAGAGCTTAAAATACTCCGGATCCTTTTTTTTGACTAGACACAGAAACTTTGCTCCATTTCCGACGACTGATTTGACACTAATTAATTCGATGTCCCTTATTAAGCAGCAGACCCAGTTAATGGAAACCCGCCCGCCCGCCACACACAATAATGGCCACGCCGCTCACCCCTGGGGCACCTGGGAAATGGAGTTGACAGGTGTCTGTCTGCCGCCGTCACAGTTAACGGGAGGTTTGACTTCAGTCTGGAACAGGTCACGTCTCATTATCTGGTCTGTGAAACAGGAGAAGAGATGGAGATCAGCTGATGGAAGTATGGGATTAAAGTGTGAAATAAAGCTGTAGATTAGTCGATTAATCGATCGGTTGATGACTATTACATCAATCTACATTTATTTAAGAAGAAGAGGTCTGAATTCTCTCTGAATTCTCTGGTTCCAGCTTCTTAAATCTCTAATAAATAACGTGCAGATGAGTCAAAATTAACAGCTGCAACATTGATTAATTGATTAGTTGCCAACTATTACATTTTGATAATCGATTAATCGATTTGATTCGTTTTTAAGAAGAAACTATAATCTTCTATAATAATAAACTGATGATCTTTGGGTTGTGGACAAAAAAAAGACATTTTAGGTTGAATCTTATGCTTTGAGACCATTTTACACCATTTTATGAACCAAACAACTAATCGATTAATCGTTTCAATAATCGATAGATTTGCAGGTCTATTAAAGAGAGACTTTATTTTTAGAAAGAGTTTGTAATAATTAGGATAAACATCAATTCTACAGCAGGTTTTAATCTGATCTCTGCCTCAACAAGGTTTCAACTACAATGATTATTTGATTATTTGATTAATCGATTAGTTGCTTTTAGTCATTTTTAAGTAGAAAATGTCCAAATTCTCTGGTTCCAGCTTCTCTTCTCTGGTTATTTCCTGGTTTCTTTAGTCTCTATAATAATAAACTGATGATCTTTGGGTTGTGTTTTCTCTAGCTATTTTTAATAAGTGATTAGCTGCAACAATTAGTTGATTAATCGATTAATCACCAACTATTTGAACGATTTGAGTCATTTTTTCAGTAGAAAATGTCAAAATTTTCTGGTTCCAGCTTCTGTCACGATTAATCGTATCATAAAACAATAGATTAATGATCAAAACAGTTGTTTATTAGACAAACTGGGACTTTTAAATGTGACTTTTAGGTTATATAACTGCAACGATTAGTCGATTAATCGATTAGTTGCCATCTATTACATCAATCGTCAACTATTGACACCATTTTATGAATCGATTAATCGTTTTAATAGTCGTTTATAATAACCATCATCTAAAATTGATTCATCGATATTCTATTAAACTTTAGTTGATAGTTTAATTTCTTAATAATTGGTTCATGAAACATTATAAAGTTATAAATAATGATTATAACAATAATATAAATATTAACCATCAATGGTTTCACAGCTTCATCTTTAATTCACGAGTATTTTCATCTTATTCTTGACAAGAAAACCAATCAGATTTCCTTAAAATCCTAAACTTTATCTTTAAAATAACATCCTGTTTTATTTATACCGTTTAATTAACTCATTAAATCCTAGATTATATCAGTTGAGTCCATTTTGTACCATTTTCTTTGCAGAAAACAGCATTTTAATGACTGTTTGCACAGTTTGACGCCATATGAAAGGAAAGAACTTTGTCTAAATTGCCTAAAAAGCTGCATGAGTAACATTTAGATGTTCTATTTAAATATAAAAAGACATTTATAGGGTTTAAATGTTTGAATATTTAAAACATCCACTGCTGTAAATCCATTCTCTCCTTTACAGCTTTTGTTGGATGGATTAAACCGGATTAACTCATTACTCTTGTTGTTTTGCAATTGCAAATGAGACTTTGACCTTTGACCTGAGGCGGATTGTGGATTCGCTCAGTGCACACACACACACACACACACAGAAACAGCAGTGGTTTGGGCTGGTTCCTGTGTTTTGGAGGATCGGTGGCTGCCGCTGTGGTTGTTGGCCTGCAGGGAGGATTTAATGGGATCTGGCTCCGGTCCAAACCCAGAACAGGTGAACCGGTCGAGTCCAGGAAGGAAAACCACCAGCAGAAAGTCTCAGGTGCCGCGGCTTTTAATTCCGAGGCGAATGGGAGCAGCAGAGGAGGTGTTATAGAGACCAGGAGGGGGAGGGGCGCAGGGTTAATGGATGATGGTTCTGGAACATCGTTGGCTTCTTCATTCACCGTTTGAGCTGCAATGATTCAGTCACACGGCTGTTAAAGCAGCTTTTAACAAAGGGAATGGAGTCTGTCCCATTAATGACTTATAGCACTATTTGGAGAATCGATTAATCGATTCGAGTCATTCTTTTAGGTAGAAAAAGTCCAAATTCTCCATTTACAGCTTCTCTCCTTTGATTCTCTAATCAAATATTGTGCAAACGAGTTGAAATTAACAGCTGCAACATCAATTAATCGATTAGTTGCCACCTATTACATTTTGATAATTGATTAATCGATTTGATTCGTTTTTTTAAGAACAACTAATCGATTAATCGATTTGAGTCATTTTTTTTAGGTAGAAAATATCCAGATTCTCCATTTACAGCTTCTCTCCTTTGATTCTCTAATCAAATATTGTGCAAACGAGTTGAAATTAACAGCTGCAACATCAATTAATCGATTAGTTGCCAACTTTTCCATTTTGATAATCGATAATTTTATTTAAATCAATCATTTCAGTCTTCTATAATAGTAAACTGAACAAAAAAAAACATTTTAGGTTGAATCTTCAGCTTTTGGAAACACTGATCCACATTTTACACCATTTAATGAACCAAACAACTAATCGATTAATCGATTTGAGTCAATTTTTTAGATAATTAATCAATTAATCGATTAGTTGATTACATTTTGATAATCGATTTGATTCATTTTTTAAGAAGAAATTTTGGAAAAAAGAAATTTTAGGTTGAATCTTATGCTTTGGGAAACACTGATCCACATTTTACACCATTTTATGAACCAAACAACTAATCGATTAATTGATTCAATAATCGATAGATTATTGAACAATCAGAATAGTCGTTAGTTGCAGCTTTACTAAAGAGAGACTTTATTTTTAGAAAGAGTTTGTAATAATTAGGATAAACATCAATTCTACAGCAGGTTTTAATCTGATCTCTGCCTCAACAAGGTTTCAACTACAATGATTATTTGATTAATCGATTAATCGATTAGTTGCCAACTTTAAAATGGATCAATTTGAGTCATTTTTAAAGTAGAAAATGTCTAAATTCTCTGGTTCCAGCTTCTCTTCTCTGATTATTTCCTGGTTTCTTTAATCTTCTATAATAATAAACTGATGATCTTTGGGTTGTGTTTTCTCTTACTATTTTTAGTAAGTGATTAGCTGCAACAATTAGTCGATTAATCACCAACTATTTGATCGATTTGAGTAATTTTTTCAGTAGAAAATGTCCAAATTTTCTGGTTCCAGCTTCTCTATCAAAAAACAATAGATTAATTATCAAAACAGTTGTTTACTAGAAAACTGGGACGTTTAAATGTGACTTTTAGGTAATAGAACTGCAACGATTAGTCGATTAATCGATTAGTTGCCAACTATTACATTAATCGTCAACTATTTTGATAATCGATTAGTTGATTTGAGTCATTTTTAAGTAGAAAATGTGTAAATTCTCTGGTTCCAGCTTCTCTTCTCTGATTATTTCCTGGTTTCTTTAGTCTCTATAATAATAAACTGATGATCTTTGGGTTGTGGATAAAGAAAAAGATATTTTAGGTTGAATCTTCAGCTTTTATGAACCAAACGACTAATCGATTAATCGTTTCAATAATCAACAGTTTATAAGAACCATCATCCATTTAATTTTCATCTTAGTCTTGACAAGACAAAGCAGATTTTCCTTAAAATCCCAAACTTATTCTTTAAAATAACATCCTTTCAGTTTGATTCATTTATTACATTTATACGTTTAATTCATTAATAGATAGATGTCGTGACGTCTTTGAAACTTTTGGACTGATTAAAGTCTACAGTGAGCGTCTCTTAGTGTTTTCAGGTCTGTTTTATATATAAATATATTGTCTTGAAAGTGACTTTGCTCCAAAAGCTCCAGAGGAAACAGCCGAATATAAACAGGTCAACGCTTCTTCAGCCAGAAAAGAACCAAACTCACATCAAAGTCTGACCTCAGGCGGCGAATTCATCCACTTTAACTTCAGCTTTCCTCGAAAAAAAACCCCACGATCCTGTTTGTATAAATCACAGCTGTTATTTGCACCTTTAATGTTGGCGCTTTAGTTTTAATTCACAGGTTCGTCTGTGTTTTTCCTGCAGGAATCAACCAGGGCAGCTGCTACAGAATCAACCATTTCCCTGATGATAACGACTACGACACGGACAGCTCCGAGTATTTGCTGCGTAAGTGGTCGTCACACGCTGGTTAAATCCAACCAGGAGATCCTCACTCATCACGGTTTACAGCTTTACACCTGGAAAACCGTTTAATTCTCACATTTTATTGACTAAATATCCTCAAAACTCACAAAACAGACCTTAACAGTGTGTTTTCAGTCAGAAAATGTGACATAATGATGTAAAAATGTGACAAATGATGTAAAACATCACATTTATAGCAGCAGATAACATCATACATTTGTTCTATTTAAGCCTCTATTGCATGAAATATTATATAAGAAAGAAAAAAAGTGTTTTCTTCATCAATAACACAAGTTATTATCATCTAAAAGTAACTTTTATTACATTATTGGACAATTATTACGTTATTGGCTGCTTTTTCATTCACAAATTCACATATTGGCCAAAGAAAAATGGTGTAAAATGCAAAAATGTCTTTAAAAAGGAAAGAAAATGTGAAATGTGGAATGAGATATAAATGGTAAATTATGCATTTGTAGTAGTTGATAACGTAATAAATTTGCTCTATTGCATGAAATATTACTTAGATATGATAAATTATGTTGATGTGTTAATGTTTTTATAATGTAAAATGGCCTAAAAAATTGATATGTTTAAGAAATATAGTCTCAGGATGGTTTTATGCTATGTAAGACAATAGGACACTAGGGATTTTACATATTAGCATATTGTTAGCATATAGCAATTTTAGCATATTAGAAAAAAACAACTTATAACATCAAAATTAAATTAAATTTAAGTTTAATTTTGTGAAAATGTTCCTAAATTCTGAATAAAATGTCCAAATGTCCATCAGCAATAGGGATATCCTGGTCATGTGACCTCAGAAATTACATGTCCTTCAAAATAAAAGCCCCCTTTTCACGCCTAACTGTAAAGACATAGATTTTATATCACAGCTTTTTTAGAAAAATGAAGATAAAGTTATTGTTGTAGAGAAATATTAAAACGCAACTGACCAATAATGTAGTAAATAACTAATTATTAATTAATTAATTAATTGTTTTGCTTCAAACGATGAGTTTTCATTCATCAATTAACACTTAATTAACTCACTAATTAAAGTAAATTATTCTTCTATATCTATGAAGTTTCACTAACATTAACTGACTAGAATATCTTCATCTCTAAGGTCTGTCTTATTTACTGGAGCAATGAGGAACATTACCATTGTCTGGGAATGATTCCATGCTCCAGGTATTAGTCAGACCCACAGGCATCTCAGTTGAAAAAAATCTATTTCCACCATAAGTGAAAGTTGTTTTGCTGGAACATTAATTAACGAGTAGGTGTTGGTTAAACGGTTCTGATGCTTCACGTCACACACGCCTACTCAACGATTAACCCTGAATCAACTGTTTTACTCCAGTCTCTATAAATTGCTTCTTAATTGCTTTGATTGTTGGATTGATTTATTCTTTTTAATTAACGAGTCACTCCAACTTGTCCTTTATGTGTTTGTTTTATTGTCTTTTATTGTCCAACCGAAAGCTACTTGTTCGTGATGTTTCTGAGTTCATTCACTCACTCTGGTCTGGTTAATTGTGTGTTTTTGGTGTTTCTCCTGTGTTTCTACAGGAATAGTTCGTGCCTCCAGTGTGTTTCCCATCCTCAGCACCATCCTGCTGATGCTCGGTGGACTTTGTGTAGGAATGGGACGAGTCTACAGCAAAACTAATAACGTCCTCCTCAGTGCAGGAATCCTATTTGTAGCTGCAGGTGAGAACGAAAGTTTTGGTCTGATTTTCAGCAGATTTTCAGCAAACGTTGGGAATGGTACCGTGAACAGATGATTCAATTTTGGTAATGATCCGGAAGAAATCCTGGTTTCTGGATCACTTTTTTGTTGTTTGGTAATATTGTAATAAATGGACCTTCAAACAGGCGCCATCATTTAAGGCCACCAACTATTCTAGCTGCAAATGTCTGGTTTTTGGTGCATCAATGCAAACAATCAGTTGCTCATTGAAAACCCTTGATGCTAACATGTTAGCACAGCTGAAAACAGTTTATCTGGTTAGAGAAATGTGGGTCACCCCAAACATTTGGACAGTAGTGTAGCCTTAGTCTCACTTCCTGTCTCCTTCTTTCTTGTCGTTTCCTCAGGTCTCAGCAACATAATCGGCATCATCGTCTACATCTCCAGCAACGCCGGCGACCCCAACGACAAGCGCGACGACGACAGGAAGTACACGTACTCGTACGGCTGGTCCTTCTACTTCGGCGCCCTGTCCTTCATCGTGGCGGAGACCGTCGCCGTCCTCGTGGTCAACATCTACATCGAGAAGAACAAGGAGGTCCGCTGGAGGGCGAGGCGCGAGTTCATCCGCTCGCTGTCCTCGTCCTCGCCGTACTCCAGGATCCCGAGCTTCCGCTACCGCAGGCGGACGTCACGCGCCAGCTCGCACTCCACGGAGGCGTCGCGGGAGAACTCGCCCGTGGCTGGACTGAAGGGGACGCCGTCCCACGGCGGCGGCGGCCTGGACGAGCTGTCCATGTACGCGCTGGCGAGGAACAGCGTGACGGAGGACACGTACAGCCCTGAGCACGAGGCGGCGGCCGCCGAGTTCCTCCAGGTCCATAACTGTTTCCCCAACGACTTGAAGGACGGGGGGAACCGCAGGACCACGCCGGTTTGAGCCACCGCCAATGAGCTCAAAGGCGAAAAAACGACGGAAAGCGATGAGCCGATGTTCAAAACAGGACATTCTGACCTGGAAAATTGAGCCAATTACATCCATCCCAGTGTATCTGCCTTTTAGAATTGGCAAACCGGAATACACTACCGTTCAAAAGTTAGGGGTCATCCAGTAACGATGGGAAATTCAGCTCTTTTAAGTGAGTCGTGTCGTTTGGCTCAGAAGAAGAAGAGCCGGCTCTTTCGGCTCCCAAATGGCTCTCCATTTTACCACTTATACTCTTTGTAATTCAGCCAAATTTAGCGCTGTTTGGACTTGATTTGTATTAAAACACTGAATCCTAAAAGTCATCTCCCATTGAAAAACGATGAAAAATGACGAGCCGGTGTTCAAAATGGAACGCTCCATCCTGGAAAATGGAGACAATCCCATCCTTCTCTCGTGTTTCTGCCTTTTAGAATCGTAAAAGTGGAATACACAACTGTTCAAAAGTTTGGGGTCACCCAGTAGTGATGGGAGTTTCAACTCTTTTTAGTGATCCGGCTCTTTCGGCTCCCAAACGGTGCGCTAACATGTTAGCATCAAGGGTTTTCTAATCATCCATTAGCCTTCTGATGCAATGAGCAAACACATTGTACCATTAGAACACTGGAGCCTCTATAAACCTATGTAGATACTGATGCACCAAAAACCAGACATTTGCAGCTACAATAGTCATTTACCACATTAGCGATGTATTCAGTGTATTTCTGATTAGTTTAAAGTTATCTACATTGAAAAAACTGTGCTTTTCTTTTACAAATAAGGACATTTCTAAGTGACCCCAAACTTTTGGGTGGAAGTGTAGATCTACCATCGTCTGTAGCTGAGTCGGTTTTTGTTCAGCTGCATCAAAATGCTTCAAACAGTGCGGGGATCGGTGTTAAAACTACCTGTAAATGATATAAAAAGGTGCTAAAACCATTCTGACTCTTGGACTTCAAGGTTTTTTCCATCCGTGTGCGATGTTGCTATGAAGTTTGGACCTTTGTCCAAAGTTTCTATTGTGTCTTCATAACTGCTGTGGTGTTGCCTTCAGGTGCTCAGAGAGTCGGGTGGAACGTATGCGAAGTGGCGTCATTGGTTTTTCAAAATAAAGCCAAATATTTGCACATTTTTAAAAACTACTAGGTTTTTTTTTTACTCATGATTCGTTGTTTGGTTTATAAAATGGTGTAAAATGTGGATCAGTGTTTCCCAAAGATGAAGATTTAACCTAAAAATGTCTTAAATGCAAAAAATTTGTAGAATCATCTTAATTTATCTGAATTACTTTGTCAGATCATTTTGATTTCAAGTTTTTGGTAAATTTAATATATTTTTGTCCAGACCAACAGATCCCAGAACCCAAAGATCATCAGTTTATTATTATAGAGACTAAAGAAACCAGGAAATAACCAGAGAAGAGAAGCTGGAACCAGAGAATTTGGACATTTTCTTCTTAAAAATGCCTCAAATGTAGCCTGGGTGTACACATCCTACACTGGAAGTGGCACCAAGGATCCAGTATTTCCCTTATCGAGGGAGCCAATCACAGAGCGGGGGAGGGGCAGAAGCGACCTCGTTGGTAACTGTGGATCCAACATGGCGGCAGATGGTAATTTACCTTTCAGTGTTGCCTTAGAAAGTGTTCTAGATAACTTAGACCGCAAGTTTATTTTGAAAAATTAGCAACTTTTAGCGCTAAACTATCGGGTATTGGGTCCCTCGTTGGGTATGTTTGATATGATTCACTACGAGACCCAATAAACATCTCTGGACTTTTATAAACCACGCCTCCAATACCACGCCTCCAATACCACGCCTCCAATACGACTAAATGAGCGGATGGGTCCCAGATTGAATATGAATGTACACTTATTGGTGTTAGCCAGGCTAATTCTAATGTCCACTACGTTTCGTTCGTTTCGCCCGATTCTCAGAGCACCTTTATACTCTAAATCACAGTTTGGAAAGAGAAGACTCTTGCTCCCCAGCGCTGCCCTTTGTAATAATTTATGGCCTTTTAAACAAACTCTTTGGACGACAGCAGGTTTGTGACCGAATGTTCCGATATTTTAGCCGATTGTACGTCAACCGTCGAACCTTCACGAAAGGTTTCCGTCTCTTCATGCCGCCTTTGTCAGTTGGAACAAAAGCCCGCCGTCCTTCCATCCTTCCTCCTGACGGATTTGACAAAAGAAGAGCAGCTGACAAAAAAAATAAATAAAAAATGGGGGGTGCCCAGAACTGCGTAGGTCAGGACTTCCGTTTCTCTGTGAATGGAATCCCGGCGTCCAGAGAGTTTAATGGATAAGGATCAGTGCCAGGCCGTCTGTGATTCCATCTGACGCCTTTTCTCCATCTCCCGAGTACGAACAGAGACCTCAAACCGAGACGGAGGAAGCTGAAATCTGCAGCCGCCTCCCCGAAGACTCTAATACCCGGACGTCTAAAACATCCGTCACTGCTCTTTCTTTTCTTTTCTCTCAGGAAATGCTGTTTTCGTCGGGGCAGGCTTTTACACTTTCGAGGTCCATCTCTGCGCTGGGACCAGTGACAAAGAAAGACCTGGTGAAAATGATTTGAAAGAAGAAGAAGAAAACGCCATTACTGTATTTAGAAAATGATGTGTGAGTTGTTTGCTTTTCTCTGAGAACCAGCTGGGCGGTTTGGGGAGGGTTTATTCTCAGTTTTAGGGCTATTCAGCTGGTTCTGGTTCGGCAAAGTGAAGCTCACGCAACCACAGACTAGTATTAAATTATATTTAACGTGTTTGATATTCCAGTAGACGCCACCTCATATATCCAGCTGAGCCTGTGTAAAAGAAGCCATGATTCATTATGAGTGTAGGTCTTTTTTTGTATCGACAGTGTGGAGGAGGGGAGAAAAACCCAAATGTGTTTGTTTGTAATGTAAAGTTGTATATAAAAGTATAATAAAACCAATGTGAAAAGACATGTACAGATGATCCAAAGAATTATTTTACTAGATAATGTCTTAACGCAAGGTGGTTTTCTGTTATCAGTAGGAAAAAAATGAAGATAAACTGAAAATGTCAAATATCCTGGAGAATTTTAAGTTATCCTATGGCAATGAAAACTTACTGTTATATGTTCATTTAAACCACTGGCACATTATTATTTATTATTTCCACTGTTAGCATTAATGAATGTGGCTAAATTAGCATTAAAGCTATCAATCTATTTGACTTTATCAGAAGTCTTTATTGTCATTATTTATGGGTATGAAATATTTGTTATCTGTGGCTTCCATACAATAGAATAATAAATAGAAGTACATGTTAATAAATTAAAAGGTTTCCTGTATGATAATTCCAAACCTTCTAGGAGGATTTTCATCAGATTTTCAGCGAATGTTGGGAAGGGTGTCATGAACAAATTATTAAATTTTGGTAATGATCTGTAAGAAATCCTGGTTTCTGGTTTGCTTTGAGTTTTCTGTTGTTTTCTAACATTGTGGTAAACGGTCGCCATCATTTGGGGCCACCTGGTGGTGATGGCTGTAACTACGTCTGCTCTCATATTGCATTTCTAGCAAAAATTGACATAATATCAGTCACTGATCTCCAACATCCTCGGAATCTTCAATTCTGTGAATATATAAAAAATTGTGGTGGTAACCCTGCATGATAACTCAAAAAGTTCTGGGTGGATTTTTGTCAAACTTTCAGCGAATGTTGGGAAAGGTGCCATGAACAAATGATTACATTTTGGTAATGATCTGTAAGAAATCCTGGTTTCTGGATTGCTTTGAGTTTTCTGCTGTTTGCTAACATTGCGGTAAACAGATTTTCAAACAGTTGCCATCATTTGGGGCCACCTGGTGGTGATGGCTGTAACTACGTTTGCTCTCAGATTAGGTTTCTAGCAAAAATTGACATAATATATCTTATATATTTGCATTTATTATATTAATTGAACTTGAGATGAAGGACTCACTGATCTCTCAACATCCCCAGAATCTTCAAGGTTAGGAGTGGAAACCCTGCATGATAGCTCAAAAAGTTCTAGGTGGATTTTTGTCAAACTTTCAGCGATTGTTGGGAAAGGTGCCTTGAACAAATGATTCAATTTTGGTATTGATCCTGAAGAAATCCTGGTTTTTGTATCACTTTGAATTTTCTGTTGTTCAGTAACGTTGCAGTAAATGGACCTTCAAACAGTCGCCATCATTTGGGGCCACCTGGTGGTGATGGCTGTAACTACGTCTGCTCTCAGATTGCATTTCTAGCAAAAATTGACTCTTCAATTCTGTGAATATATAAAAAATTGTGGTGGTAACCCTGCATGATAACTCAAAAAGTTCTAGGTGGATTTTTGTCAAACTTTCAGCGAATGTTGGGAAAGGTGCCATGAACAAATGATTACATTTTGGTTATGATCTGTAGGAAATCCTGGTTTCTGGATCGCTTTGAGTTTTCTGCTGTTTGCTAACATTGTGGTAAACGGACCTTCAAACAGTCGCCATCGTTTGGGGACACCTGGTGGTGATAGTTTTTAGTACATCTGCTCTCAGATTGCGTTTCTAGTTTAAATAAAAGCAAAAATTGACATAACAGCATGTCAAAAATAGATATTGACATAAAAAAGCAGCTAAACACATCTGTCACCAATAATTCACAACATTTAGCAAAACAGAATTTTTCCAGTTTCAATAACAGCACCTTGACTTTGAATAATCTCGGTAGATTTGCTTTTCCATTGAGGACCTTTGAATCCAGAGCTTTTGTTTTTTTTTTTCAGATTTCCAGGGACTGACCTTCTCCTCCGAGTGGAACGCCTCTTCAGCTCCGACTGAATCGCTGTCATCGGGGAATGATCGACGAGCCTCTTCAGCCTCGCCGTCGCCGCGGTTGTTTGGCGGAGGAATAAATCTGTCAGCTCGCCGCTAATGGCAGCACTCCTGCATCAAAATGTTAAAAAAAAAGAAAAAAGACTGAACAAATGAAGCCATTTCTCATCTGGAGACTCAGAGAGGAGAGGGAACCTTTGATTTTCTTAAAGTGAAAATCAATTAGAGCAGAAGAGAAGATGTTTTTACAGAAAACGAAGCAGTTCAGGTCAACATCTGTGGTTTAATCTAATCTCTCCCTTATGAACTTGAGTTTATTATATTAATTACACTTGAGATGAAGGACTCACTGATCTGTCAACATCCCCAGAATCTTCACTTCTGTGAATATTTAAACAGGAAAATCAACAGAAAGACGAGAGTTTATCGCTGTAAATACAAACAACACGATCTAATTTATTTGTTCTTTCTGCAACAAACACTTGAACTTAGGTCATTTTTTAATAAAGCTAAGAAAAGATGCCCAATGTTTTATGAGTTCTATATAACAATTTGAATTGTTTTTCTTTTTTAGTTTAAGCATTAGTTAATATTTAATAAAGTCCTTATAAGATGCTTACTAAGCATTAATGAATATTAATATCACATTATAAACACCGTTGTTGTTAAATTATCAGACATAGAGTTGAAACTAATGAATATTCTGATTATTAAAACGATTAATCGATTAGTTGTTCGGTTCATAAAATGGTGTAAAATGTGGATCAGTGTTTCCAAAGCTGAACATTGAAATAAAATGTCTTTTTTTGTCCACAACCCAAAAATCAGTTTACTGTTATAGAAGACGAAAGAAAGAAGGCTAATCGTTAACATTTTTGTAACTTTTGGGATTAGAACAATGATTTCTCTTCACTTTTGCTGGAACCAGAGAATTTAGACATTTTCTACGACTCAAATCAATTAATCAATTATCAAAATAGTTGTTGTTTAATGAAATACTTGACTATAGTTCCCTGTCATGTGTATTATATTTATATAGATAGATATTATATTTATATATAGAGAGAAATTCAAGATATAAATGGGGATTAATTTCAAAATTTAATCAGAATAGTTGGTGAAATATAGATTTTCAACATTGTTACATTAAATATATCAACTATAGCCTTTAATCTCCAGCTAATTGTTAGTGGTTTTGTAACTTTTGGGATTAGAACAATGATTTCTCTTCACTTTTGCTTCTCCACTGGTGGATCTGGACCAAATTTACACATTTTTTTTTTTTGTCCACAACCCAAAGATCATCAGTTTATTATTATAGAGACTAAAGAAACCAGGAAATAACCAGAGAAGAGAAGCTGGAACCAGAGAATTTGGACGTTTTCATCTTTAAAAATCAAATATCAAATTAGTTGGCGATTAATGTGCTAGTTGGAAACTAATCAATTAATTATGCAGCTCTGGGATTTGTTGTATGAATTTCTATGTTCAGATTTGAGAAGATTGAATCAGAGATTTTGGACATTTTCTTCTCAAAAATGACTCAAATCCATTAATCGATTATCAAAGTAGTTGGCGATTAATCTAATAGTTGGTAACTAATAGATCGATCAACTAATCGTTAGACAGAAACATGAATAAATCAGTGTTACTGGACTCAGACACATGTAAACTCAGCAGTGAGTAACTTTAACTTCACTCACAGCAGTTTCCTTCTTCTCTGAGATTTATTCCAGGGTGAAAAACAACGCTAATTGGAGGCTAATTTTAGCCACATCAGAATAGATGGCAGCCTTCAGAGGGACTGACTGTATCATCCGCTAATGACAGGCAACATTACGGCTAAATTAGATTACCCACAGCCCCGGGCTGTTTCTATGGGGGTCACGTTAATATTCTCCTCTAAAACAAAGGGATCGGTTACCGTCCGCCTCCTCCTCTTCACTCATTTAACGCGTTAATCCAAACGTGTTTGTCCGTTGCTGGTTATTGTGTTATCCCGTGTTAACGAGCGCAGATTCAAGAAAGATTCAATTAGCTGGAAAATTACAGAGGCTGGCAGAGCTGGAAAATCATTTCCTCAAAGACGGAGGAAACACTTTTAACGGCCACATCAGCGTAAGTGGAAAAGTAAATAGTTGGTTAACCACAAGGGTTTTGACTATTTACCGAAAGAATGAGGAATAAATGAGAACAGGAAGTAGATGAAGCCTGTTTCAGCTAAACTAATCCAAAGAACTGCAACGATTAGTCGATTAATCGATTAGTTTCCAACTATCACATTAATCACCAAGTATTTTCATAACCGATTAATTGATTTAAAGTAGAAAACGTCCAAATTCTCTGGTTCCAGCTTCTCTCCTCTGATTATTTCCTGGTTTCTTTAGTCTCTATAATAATAAACTGATGATCTTTGGGTTGTGGACTGTTGGTCTGGACAATAAAAATGTGTAAATTTGGTCCAGATCCACCAGTGGAGAAGCAAAAGTGAAGAGAAATCATTGTTCTAATCCCAAAAGTTACAAAGATGTTAACGATTATCTGGAGACTAAAGGCTATAGTTGATATATTTAATGTAACAATGTTGGGAACCTATATATAACCAACTATTCTGATAAACTATTACATTAATCCTCATTTATCTCAATTACTTTAATATATAAACCACTAACATGACTGTTATTGATACTAGTTTAATAATCGATTAGAGTAATTTTTCATAAGAAAATGTCCAAATTCTCTGGTTCCAGCTTCTCAAATTTATGATAATATGATAAATTGATAAATTATTATAGTATATGATCCAGGAACATGACAATCAACTAGGAAGTAGAACTGCAATGATTAGTCGATTAATCGATTTGTCACCAACTATCACATTAATCGTCAACTATTTTGATAATTGATTAATCAAAACGTCCAAATTCTCTGGTTCCAGCTTCTCTTCTCTGATTATTTCCTGGTTTGTTTAGTCTCTATAATAATAAACTGATAAACTGAAGCAAAAGTGAAGAGAAATCATTGTTCTAATCCCAAAAGTTACAAAGATGTTAACGATTATCTGGAGATTAAAGGCTATAGTTGATATATTTAATGTAACAATGTTGGGTCGATTAGTTGGTCGATTAATCGATTAGTTATCAACTATTTAATTGATTTCAATCATTTTGAAGAAGAAAATGCCTGAGTAGATAATATTTACTCTATATATATAGGGCTGCAATGATAAACTGATTGATTATTGATTAATTGGCATCATTTACATTTATCAACCAGAAAAACTAAATAACAAGAAAAAGCCCTGAATTGAAAATGTTACTTAAATAAAAGCACAAAGGTTTTATCATTATAATGTATTTAAAGTATTAAAAGTACTGTGTTATATTATTATAGTCTATATATTATATATTTGTATGTGTTTCTTTTTATCAGTGTGGGCACTTTTCATCAATATTATTCACACATTTCCAAAGGAAAAGAGTGAATTTACCAGAATATATGAGTGGATACTCATGTATAAGTAGATAAAACTGCAGTAAATGTTGGTTTTTACTGTTCTCAGCTGTTTCTGTGATAATGAACAACTGAATCTGTTGAGTGACGATTTATCTGACGACTCAAACGTCACGGCTGGTTTTTCTGTCCAGAATTACACAAAAGAATGAATATTTCTGTAGAATTGGACCAGAGGAAACTCTGATTTCCTCTCTCTCTCTCTCTCTCCAACGCATTCACAGGTTGAGTGTTTGCATCATCCCAGTGAAAAAGCCTGGATATAAAAGTGGCTTTTAATGTTCCTCCACTTACTGTGTTAAAAACCCGGAGCTGTGACTGTGTCCCGGAGGCTGAAAATGGGCCAGAGTCGCGTCTAAAGTGGAGCACGGAGGTTTATAAAAAGCTGCGGACGTTTTACTCGAGTATTTCATGGGGGACGAGTTGAATGTGTGTTTCCAGCGACGTGTTTTCATGCAGAATTCAGCCTTTCTAAGTTCATTCAAAGAGGATTTTACCTTTAGGAAAAAGAGGTAAAAGCCCGAGAAAGACCAGATTTAACCTTATCTACCTGTGCCAGGTGTTTGGAGGATGTCAGTCCAATAAAGTTCTGTATTAATGATGATAAAATAAAAATAAACACACAAAAACAACAGGAAATTGACTCATAAACAACCACAGTTGATGTAAATTCACTCATATTAAAATAATATAAGATAATTCATCTTATAATGAACATTTAAACCAAGGTTCATTTAGTTCACAGGTCAAATACAGTTCAATTTAATCTCAAAATTCCCTTTTTATGTAGATAAATGCATTATAAATAAGAAATAAAATGGAGATTTCAACAATATGACGTCTTAGTTTGTCCATATTCACTCAGTCTAATGTTTAAAACGTTTAATCACTGATCAATATTTAGTTTTTTTAAGCATAAATATTAAAATAAGCCTAAAATAAGACCTGGAACATGTTTTAATTCATGATAATCCAGTGGACCGGATTGGTTCTGGCCCCCGAGCCGCATGTTTGACACCCCCTGTTTTATACAGAGGACTTTTATTTTGAAAAATAAAGTAAATCCTGTCTGTTAGAGCCACAAACATAAAACCAAACTGCAGCTTTTACTGTAATAATCCCACAAACGTCATAAATTCTCACTGTTAATAATTAGATTATTATATTTCTCAGGTTATTGCATTAACAGGTGATTTGTTATAGGAAATAAAAACAGTTTTCCAGATCTCGTGTGTAAATATTTAGTCTCAGTTGCTGCTAACAGACAAACTGTGAAGTGAGACCACCCACTCATTCTGTCCTGCTGGAATTTGCATGTTTCTCCCTCATGAGTTTGACTAAAACACAGTAATAACAGTAGATTCTGTCTTTATTTTCTATAGATTCTATATAAAAACATCAAATAAATGGTTTTATAAACCAAACATTTTGCTAAAGTGCCCTACAGGAGCCACAATGTGTACTAAAGTGTCCAACTGGGAGCTAAAAACCAAGTTAAGTGCCCTCTTGGGAGCTAAAATGTATGTTAAAGCACCCCATAGGAGTGCTAAACATGTGCTAAAGTGCCCTCTTGGTAGTGAAAAGTGTGCTAAAGTGCCCATTTGGGAGCTAGAAAATATGTTAAGGTGCACTCTTGGTAGCAACAGAGCATGTTAGAGTATGCATTTGGGTGCGAAAATGCCCTATTAGGAGCTAAAAAGCATGCTAAAGTGCCCTTTTGGGAGGTAAAATGCATGTAAAAGTGCCCTATAGGAGCCAAAACATGTGCTAAAGTGCCCTCTTGGGAGTGAAAAGTGTACTAAAGTGCCCATTTAGGAGCTGGAATGTAGGTTAAGGTGACTCTTGGTAGCTAAAGTCCCCATTTGGGTGCTAAAATGCCCTATTGGGATCTAAAGGTGTGCTAAAGTGCCCTCTTGGTCACTAAAAGACATGTTAGAGTACCCATTTGAGTGCTAAAGTGCCCTTTTCAGAGTTAAAAATATGCTAAAGTGCCCATTTGGACATAAAAAATCATGTTAAAGTGCTCTCTTGGGAGCCAAAAAGCATGTTAAAGTACCATACAGGAGCTAAAACATGTGCTAAAGTGTCCTCTTGGGAGTGAAAAGTGTACTAAAGTGCCCATTTAGGAGCTAGAATGTATGTTAAGGTGACTCTTGGTAGCTAAAGTCCCCATTTGGGTGCTAAAATACCCTATTGGGATCTAAAAGTGTGCTAAAGTGAACTCTTTGGAGCTAAAAAGTGTGCTAAAGTGCCCTCTTGGTCACTAAAAGGCATGTTAGAGTACCCATTTGAGTGCTAAAGTGCCCTTTTCAGAGCTAAAAATGTGCTAAAGTGCCCATTTGGACATAAAAAAACATGTTAAAGTGCTCTCTTGGGAGCCAAAAAGCAGGTTAAAGTACCCATTTGCATGCTAAAATACTCTGTTGGGAGCTTAAAAAGCATGCTAAAGTGTCCTCTTAGGAGCGAAAAGTGTGCTAAAGTGCCCATTTAGGAGCTAGAATGTATATTAAGGTGCACTCTTGGTAGCTAAAAAGCATGTTAAAGTACTCATTTGGGTGCTAAAATGCCCTATTGGGAGCTAAGATACATGTCTAAAGTGCCCCCTTGGGGGCCAAAATGTGTGCTAAAATGCCCACTGGGGAGCTAAAGAATGTGTTCAAGTGCCCTTTTGGGAGCCCAACATTTGCTAAAGTGCCCATTTGGGAGTTAAAAATCATGTTAAAGTGCCCTCTTGGGAGCGAAAAAGTGCTAAAGTGCCCATTTGGGAGCTAGAAAGTATATTAAGGTGCACTCTTGGTCACTAAAAAGCATGTTAAAGTCCCTATTCGGATGCTAAAGTGCCCATTTGGACAATAAAAACATGTTAAAGTGCCCTCTTTCAAGCTAAACAGCCTGTTAAAGTGCCCACTTGTATAACATGTCTAAAGTGCCTCCTTGGGAGCCAGAATGTGCGCTAAAGTGTCGTTTCGGGAGCCAAAACACGGCTTTTGGAAGCCAAATTGCGCTAAAGTGCCCTCTTGGGAGCTAAAGAGTCTGTTAAAGTGCCTCCTTGGCAGCAAAAACATGTGCTAAAGTGCCCATTTAAGAGGTAAAAACGTGTTAAAGTGCCCATTTAAGAGGTAAAAACGTGTTAAAGTGCCCATTTAAGAGGTAAAAACGTGCTAAAGTGCCCATTTAGGAGGTGAAAGCGTGTTAAAGTGTGTTTTTTGGGAACTAAAAGGCATTAAAGTGCCCTCTTGTGAGCTACAATGCTCAATAAAGTGCCTTTTTTTGTAGCTACAATGCTAGAATGTGCTATTTGTGCCTTTTTCTACCTTTCCACCCCCCGTCCTTCATAATCTCTGTTCACGTCCCTGTGTTTTAAAGCGTCTTTTCTTTTTTTTTGAAGCTGAATGTGGATCAGCTGCTTCCATCAGGTGGGACCAGGGTCTCAAACCTCGACGTCTGATTGGCTGAATAAAGTAGATCAGCTCATTCAGAGAAAAAAAAAACTAATAAAGGAAAAAAAAAAAAACGTCCCCCAGGAATCAGAGAGACAACGACCAGAAAACAGAATGAATCAGAATATCAGAGATTTGACTGATGGAGTCAGGAAGAAATGAAATATTCAACTTCCTGTTTTCCTCCAGGGTTTAAATGACCTCGCTGCTCCCTCCTCATGTTCCCTCCTCATGTTCCCTCCTCATGTTCCCTCCTCATGTTCCCTCCTCATGTTCCCTCCTCATGTTCCCTCCTCATGTTCCCTCCTCATGTTCCCTCCTCATGCTCCCTCCTCATGTTCCCTCCTCATGTTCCCTCCTCATGCTCCCTCCTCATGTTCCCTCCTCATGCTCCCTCCTCATGTTCCCTCCTCATGTTCCCTCCTCATGTTCCCTCCTCATGTTCCCTCCTCATGCTCCCTCCTCATGTTCCCTCCTCACGTTCCCTCCTCACGTTCCCTCCTCACGTTCCCTCCTCACGTTCCCTCCTCACGTTCCCTCCTCACGTTCCCTCCTCACGTTCCCTCCTTACGTTCCCTCCTCATGTTCCCTCCTCATGTTCCCTCCTCACGTTCCCTCCTCACGTTCCCTCCTCATGTTCCCTCCTCACGTTCCCTCCTCACGTTCCCTCCTCACGTTCCCTCCTCACGTTCCCTCCTCACGTTCCCTCCTCATGTTCCCTCCTCATGTTTCCTCCCTCCTAACATCCTTACACGTTTCCTCCCTCCTAACATCCTAACATCCTTACATCCTTATATCCTAACATCCTTACATCCTTATATCCTCCCTTCCTTCCTTCTTTCTTCCCTGTTTCCTTCCTTCCTTCCTACGTTTCCTTTGTTCCTTCCTTCTTTCTTTCTTTCTTTCTTTCTTTCTTTCTTCCCTTCTCATTTTTCCTCCCTTCCTTCCATCCTAACCTTGATTCCTTCCTTCATTGTTTCCTTCCTTCCTCACATGTTTCCTTCTTTCCTTCCTTCCTTCTTTCCCACCTTCCTTCCTTCCTTCTGACATGTTTCCTTTGTTTCCTTCCTTCTTTCTTTCTTCCCTTCTCATGTTTCTTTCATTCCTTCCTTCCTCACATTTTTCCTCCCTTCCTTCCATCCTAACCTTGATTCCTTCATTTCTGTCTTCCTTATGTTTCCTTCCTTCCTTCCTTCCTTCCTTCCTTCCTTCCTTCCTTCCTTCCTTCTCACATTTCCTCCATTCCTTTCTTCCTTCCTTCCTTCATTCCTTCTTCCCTTCCTCCCTTCCTTCCTTCTTTCCTTCCTCCCTTCTTCCCTTCCTTCCTTCCTTCCTTCCTTCCTTCCTTCTTCCCTTCCTTCCTTCCTTCCTTCCTTCCTTCCTTCCTTGAATATGTTTAACAATCACCTGTCTCTTTATTTTGAGTTGTGGACTAAATGCTCACCACTCCATCATCATCATCTTCATCATCTCCATCATCTTCATCATCTTCATCATCTTCATCATCTTCACCATCTCCATCATCCTGATGAAGCTGAACGGCCTCAGCTCAGTCGTCCGGAGGGAGAGGAGGAGGAAGGTAGAAACTAGGTCACTGTTATCTGGCCCCTTTTTTTTTTTTTTTTAAATCAAGCACCAGGCGAGAAAAAAGGAGAAAGAAAAAGAGTGGAGAAGAGAGGACGCCAGTAAAACCTCTGTCCTCGTCGCTCCTTCTCCTCCTTCTTCTTCTTCTTCTTCTGAGTTCCCGGAGCGGCGGACATGTTCGAGGAGCAGGCGACCAAGGTGAAGATCACGTCGGCGGTGATCGTGGTGGGGATGTCGGCCATGTTGGCGGCCGTGGTCACCGACCACTGGGCCGTCCTCAGCCCGCGGGTCGACAGGTTCAACGCCACCTGCGAGGCGGCGCACTTTGGCCTCTGGAGGCTCTGCAAGAAGGTGATCTTCATGGTGGAGGAGGACCCCGACGGGAAGGGATGTGGACCCATCAGCCTCCCGGGAGGTAGGGAGGGTTAGAGGCGGAGGAGGGGCAGCGATTAACCGATTAATCGATCGGTTATCGCTGTTTTTATAGTAGAAAACGTCCAAATTCTCTGGTTCCAGCTTCTCTTCTCTGATTATTTCCTGGTTTCTTTAGTCTCTATAATAATAAACTGATGATCTTTGGGTTGTGGACTGTTGGTCTGGACAATAAAAATGTGTAAATTTGGTCCAGATCCACCAGTGGAGAAGCAAAAGTGAAGAGAAATCATTGTTCTAATCCCAAAAGTTACAAAGATGTTAACGATTATCTGGAGACTAAAGGCTATAGTTGATATATTTAATGTAACAATGTTGGGAACCTATATATAACCAACTATTCTGATAAACTATTACATTAATCCTCATTTATATCCTCAGTTACTATAATATATAAACCAGTAACATGACTGTTATTGATACTAGTTTGATAATCGATTAGTCATTTTTAAGTAGAAAACGTCCAAATTCTTTGGTTCCAGCTTCTCTTCTCTGATTATTTCCTGGTTTCTTTAGTCTCTATAATAATAAACTGATGATCTTTGGGTTGTGGACTGTTGTTCAACCAAACAACTAATCGATTAATCATTTCAACAATCGATAGATTAATCAACTAATCGATTAATCGACTATCTGAACAACTTTCCTCTTTGGAATCAGTCAGTTTGCTGTATTTTCATAATTAAGAATTAGTGATTTGCCAGATTTTATCTTTTATCACAGCTTTGTAGAAATGTTGGTATTTTACCATCAATCCCTAGAAGAAAGGAAATAAGACGTTTTATTTTGAAGGGTCAGGGTCAGTTTCTCCATGTCTGTGTTTTACTTTCACTTCTCTAAACAGAATTTATCGTCTTTTATTTCACAGAGTTTCTGCGGTTAAACTTCATTTATCCTCAGGTTAAACTTCATTTATCCTCAGGTTAAACTTCATTTATCCTCAGGTTAAACTTCATTTATCCTCAGGTTAAACTCCATTTATCCTCAGGTTAAACTCCATTTATCCTCAGGTTAAACTCTGTTTCTCCTGAGGTTAATCTCTGTTTCTCCTGAGTTTAGACCCTGTTTCTCCTGAGTTTAGACCCTGTTTCTCCTGAGGTTAGACCCTGTTTCTCCTGAGGTTAATCTCTGTTTCTCCTGAGTTTAGTCCCTGTTTCTCCTGAGTTTAGACCCTGTTTCTCCCGAGTTTAGACCCTGTTTCTCCTGAGGTTAGACCCTGTTTCTCCTGAGGTTAATCTGTTTCTCCTGAGGTTAGACCCTGTTTCTCCTGAGGTTAGACCCTGTTTCTCCTGAGGTTAGACCCTGTTCTCCTGAGGTTAGACTCTGTTCTCCTGAGGTTAGACCCTGTTTCTCCTGAGGTTAATCTCTGTTTCTCCTGAGGTTACACCCTGTTTCTCCTAAGGTTAGACCCTGTTTCTCCTGAGATTAGACCCTGTTCTCCTGAGGTTAGACCCTGTTTCTCCTGAGGTTAGACCCTGTTTCTCCTGAGGTTAGACCCTGTTTCTCCTGAGGTTAGACCCTGTTTCTCCTGAGGTCAGACCCTGTTCTCCTGAGGTTAGACCCTGTTTCTCCTGAGGTTAGACCCTGTTTCTCCTGAGGTTAGACCCTGTTTCTCCTGAGGTTAGACCCTGTTTCTCCTGAGGTTAGACCCTGTTTCTCCTGAGGTTAGACCCTGTTTCTCCTGAGGTTAGAGCCTGTTTCTCCTGAGGTTAGACCCTGTTTCTCCTGAGGTTAATCTCTGTTTCTCCTGAGGTTAGACCCTGTTTCTCCTGAGGTTAGACCCTGTTTCTCCTGAGGTTAATCTCTGTTTCTCCTGAGGTTAGACCCTGTTTCTCCTGAGGTTAGAGCCTGTTCTCCTGAGGTTAGACCCTGTTTCTCCTGAGGTTAGACCCTGTTCTCCTGAGGTTAATCTCTGTTTCTCCTGAGGTTAGACCCTGTTTCTCCTGAGGTTAGAGCCTGTTCTCCTGAGGTTAGACCCTGTTTCTCCTGAGGTTAGACCCTGTTCTCCTGAGGTTAGACCCTGTTTCTCCTGAGGTTAGAGCCTGTTTCTCCTGAGGTTAGACCCTGTTTCTTCAGCGTCTTGCTGTGTTCATGACTCTCAGTCCTTCAGACAGATTTCAGAGCAGCATCAGGACCAGTTTGTGTTTAATGAAGCGTGTTTTGCTGCTGCAGATCAGAGTTAGAGGAGAAAACTCAGGAGAAACCGTTAAAACCAGAGGATGAAGAAGAGTTTGATGCAATAAAAGATGCAAGATGCAGAAAAAAGATGTGGAGTTTCATTTTCATCTCATCATTTAGTCTTTTTATCTCATATTTTAGATTTTTATCTAATAATTCTCTCTTTTTATCTCACATTTTATATTTTTCCCTCATAATTTAGTCTTTTTATCTCATATTTTTGATTTTTTTGTAACAACTTTGTCTTTTTTTCATTTTTATTTAATATTTTTATCACATAATTTTGTCCTTTTATCTCATATTTTACATTTTTCTCCCATTACTTTGTGTTTTTATCTCACATTTTATAGTTTTATTCCATAATTTTGTCTTTTCATGTCATATTTTATATTTTTCTTTCATAATTTAATATTTTTATCCCATATTTTATATTTTTCTCCCATTATTTTGTCTTTTTATCCCACATTTTATATTTTTCCCTTATAATTTAATATTTTTATCCCACATTTTATATTTTTCTCCCATTATTTTGTCTTTTCATGTCATATTTTATAGTTTTATCCAATAATTTAAGTCTTTTTATCCCATATTTTACATTTTTCTCCCATAATTCTCTCTTTTTTATTTCACATTTTATATTTTTCTCCCATTATTTTGTCTTTTTATCCCACATTTTATATTTTTCTCCCATTATTTTGTCTTTTCATGTCACATTTTATGTTTTTCTCCCATTATTTTGTCTTTTCATGTCACATTTTATATTTTTCTCCCATTATTTTGTCTTTTCATGTCACATTTTATATTTTTCTCCCATTATTTTTGACATATAGTCGTGTTTATAGCTTCTACAGTGATGTGATGCAGCAGCAGCTTCTCAGAATAAACCAGATGGACTTTTCCTTCTGTTGAGATCATCATAAACCTTTTCCTCCTGAAGGTTTCAGCTGTGGATCCATCTTCTATCGGCCTGTTTCAGGCGTCTGGTCCTCAGATTCTATGACAGAGGGAAGTGAACCTCCATGTTGGGTTCAGCTCCGCCACCTGTCACAATCACACCTGCTTTTCCCACAACATTCTCTCGTTTTATGGTATAAAAAAGTCTGTGTTTGCTCCCACGTTGGTTTTTTGGTTACACAAGCTGGTCTCCGGCCATCTGCTGTCGCTAATATAGACGACAAGTAGAGAGACTGATGATCTGAGCTGGAAAAAAGGACAAAAAACAGCTGTTTTCATTCAAAATCTCCTGATTTTGACTCAAAATGTGTCATTTTCTGGATCAAACTTCAGAAAAAATCAATAAACAGCTCAGTCCTGGACCAATAATGGAATATTAACGACTAGTTTGATAATCTATCGTTTTTTTAAATGATTAATCGATTATTTGATTGGTTCATTAAGTGGTGTAAAATGTGGATTCAACCTAAAACGTCCAGACCAACAGTCCACAACCCAAAGAGAAAGGAGAAAGGAAAATAACTGATTCAATCTTCAAAAAACGTAGTTTTTAATGGTAAATTTTTGTAACTTTTGGGATTAGAACAATGATTTCTCTTCACTTTTGCTTCTCCACTGGTGGATCTGGACCAAATTTACACATTTTTATTGTCCAGACCAACAGTCCACAACCCAAAGATCATCAGTTTATTATTATAGAGTCTAAAGAAACCAGGAAATAATCAGAGAAGAGAAGCTGGAACCAGAGAATTTAGACGTTTTCTACTTACAAAACGACTCTAATTGATTAATTGACTGTCAAAATAGTTGGTAATTAACGTTATAGTCAGCAGGTAATCAATTAATTGACTAATCATTGCAGCTTTTCCCCAAGAGATTATGTTTTAGTCGGTAATTGTGTGTTTTTAGCCAAATATCTCAAAAAGTTCTGGTCAGATTTCCATCAAATTTTCAGCGAATGTTGTGAAATGTTCTATAAATAAATGATTAAATTTTGGTAATGATCCGGTAGAAATCCTGGTTTCTGGATCACTTTGAATTTTACGTTGTTTAGTAACATTCTGGTAAATGGACCCTCAAACATTGTTTGGCACCACCTGGTGGTGATATTTATCATAGTTATGTAAATCATAAAAATAATTTAATATATTTATATAATAATTGAACTCATATTTTCTATAACAGGCTGTAAACGTGTTTATTTCTGCCTCAAGTGGCCGTTTGAGGAACTGCAACCAACCAACATCATATTCATATCATATTTTTTTTAGTTTTCTCATATTTTTGTGATTTTTATCTCATAATATTTTATTTTTATCTAACATTTTTATGCATTTTAATCCCCAAATCTTTAGATTTAAGATTGTTTAATGAAGATGTTTATTCTGCCTCTGGTGGTCATTTGAGGAACTGCAGGTTGAGGGTTGTTTTAATAAATAATAAATAAAATAAAATAAATAAATATATATAAATAGAAATAATATATATTATTTATTATTATTTATATAAATATATAAATAAATAAAATAATTTAAAAAAGAATAATCATGTAATAAAATAATTGTTTTTATCTTTTTTTTAGTTTTCTCATATTTTTGTGTTTTTATTTCATATAATATAGATTTTTATCTCATGATTTTTTCTTTTCATCTCACATTTTAGATTTTTATCTTAAATTACTATTTTTTATTTATTCCATATTTTAGATGATGCGGTAAACATATGGTTTATTTCTGCCTCCAGTGGCCGTTTGAGGAACTGCAGGCTGAGAGTTGACCATAATAATAATAAATAATAAATAAAATAATTAAAAATAATAATAATCACATAATAAAAAAACTAAAAAAATAATTATAATAATAATAATAATTTTAAATTTTCATCTCAATGGTCATGACTTATGTATATGGGCTTTACCAACATCTAGAAAAAATATTTAATTTAATTTAGTTTCCTCATATTTTTGTCTTTTTATGTCATATTTTCCATTTTTATCTCATAATTTTTTCTTTTCATCTCACATTTTAGATTTTTATCTTAAATTACTGTCTTTTTAGCTAATGTTTCTGTATTTTTATCCCATATTTTAGTTTGTTTCCTCATTATTTTTGACATAAAAGTGTATATTCTATCAGGCTGTTTATTCTGCCTCCGGTGGCCGTTTGAGGAACTGCAGGTTGAGTGTTGACCAGAATAGAAAAGAATAGTCGTGTAATAATAAATAAATATATAAATAAATAAATAAATAAATAAATAAGGTCCTCTTCATTTTGCAGCATAACAGATCAGATCCTTGATGAACAGTGAGTGACCCACTGATTGCTGCTAATAATGAAAATTAGCATTTTCCACAAACAGCAGTTAGTCATCAGGACAAAAACGTCTTTATATAGAAACAACTACGCTGCTTTTATGAAAAATGTTACACAACAACAGCAGCGAAACATAAAAAAACAGCAGCAAAACCCAAATCACCTCCAATATAAATGACTGAGTGCTAAAAAACTCAGAAATAAAGAGCAGAAATGCTGTTTATACATTAGAAGGACAACGAAAAGGGAAGTTTTATTTAGAACAGAACGAGGTTTTCTCTCTGAACACTTACGGCTCTAATAAAAACGGCCTTCTCCTCGTCCTCGACGTGTTTTTATGACCTTCAGCCTCCGTTTTCTTTCTGTTCCAGACGTTTATTTAAGTTGCTGCTGCAACAGAAACAGAGAAACATGGAGGTGTGGGGAGGATTTGACATTTTCACCCAACGACGTCCGAAATGTGAATGAATCACTGCTGTTATGTAAATTTGGGAAAATGTTTAAAAGGGTAAAAAATGCAGATTCAGACACACACACACACACACACACACACACACACACACACATTCAGTGTTTTACTGCTGCGTCCTAGTTATTGGAAATAAGAGGCGTCTAATTCACATTGACCCAGAAGCAGCCGGTCATTCTGGAAAAAGAACAGAACCTAAAAAAAGAAGAAAAAAACAGGTTATGTAACTCAAAGAAAGAAGAAGAAGAAGAAGAAGAAGAAGAAGAAGAAGAAGAAGAAGAAGAAGAAGAAGAAGAAGCTTCTAGGAACTGAAAAGTTGGAGAGAAAAATACGAGTTTTATGAGTTAAAACATGATATTAATCAGATTAAAGTCAGTTTATGAGAAAGGAAAATGACAGAGGATGAAGAAAATAAAATAATTTACCAGTAAATGTCCATATTTACTGAATTTACCATTTAATTTATTCATAAAATAATTATATATGTGGATTATTTTTCCATTTATCTGATTTTCCACTTTATTTATTTAAGTGTTCATCCCCCCTTTGAATTTTCAATTAAAAAAATCATGTGCAAAAGGGAAAATAATAATAATAAACACAAATAATAGGAAATAAATCCTACTAAATTAAATAAATGTATGTATTTATTTAAAATGATGGAAAATGGTTCCACATTCTTGATCTTTTGTAGAATTAAATAAATAAATAATAATAAATAAATAAATAAAGATAACTTTGAACCTTGAAGAATATAAAATATATTAAGAATTGTCCATATTTATTTAATTTTCCATTTAATTAATTCATAAAA
>CM060482.1:1796995-1826995 GCA_030544235.1 Lepturacanthus savala | reverse complement strand
ATTTTAGATTAATCAACTGTCAGAACAGGTGCAGAGAGAAGAGACAGCAATTATGAAACTAAATGATTATTAATGCTTTATTATTCAGTTTGCTGTTATTTTATTTAATATTTATAGATTTTATTTATAAAAGCAGCAGAGGATCTTTGGGTTAATGGATTATTTATATAATAAATACGTTTTTTATTCAGATTTTTTGTGTTTTAAAGAATTAAATCCAACATAAAACACTGAAGCTGTTTCCTCAGATTCATTTATTGCTGTTTTTTCCCGTGTATCTCGTTAATATTCTGTGTATTAACAGGTTTGTAACGAGCTCTGATGACTTTCATGGAGCCGCAGATTAAACCTCCACCACCTGCTCCCTGCTCTCACATTCTTATTTATTTCTTTATTTCTTTATTTTTTACAGCACAAAACTGTTCCTACTTCAAACACTTCACATCTGGGGAAGAAGCCGAGGTTTTTGAAGTGAAAACTCAGAAAGGTGAGTCAGGAAATGACAAAAAAACCCTCCGAATGACGATGAAAACCTCAAATATGGAACTAAATACGACACTTTCATCTCATTCATACACTGATTTACAACAGATGATCTGGATTAATCCCGTCTCTCTCTTTGTTCCTCCAGAATACAACATCTCAGCTGCAGCCATCGCCATCTTCAGCCTGTTTTTCATGATCCTGGGAACGCTCTGCGTTATTTTCTCCTTTGGGAAAGGTCGGGATTACCTGCTGCGACCTGCCGGGATGTTCTTCGCCTTCGCAGGTCAGAAAAACAGACAAAAACGGGACTAATGTTACTGGAATGAGCCGAAATCTATATGAAAACGGTGAAATGTGGGAAGTAAAAGTGAATAGGACTTGTTCTAATCCCAAAAGTTACAAAAAATGTGTAAATTTGGTCCAGATCCACCAGTGGAGAATCAAAAGTGAAGAGAAATCATTGTTCTAATCCCAAAAGTTACAAAGATGTTAACGATTATCTGGAGACTAAAGGCTATAGTTGATATATTTAATGTAACAATGTTGGGAACCTATATATAACCAACTATTCTGATAAACTATTACATTAATCCTCATTTATATCCTCAATTACAAAAAAGTTTGATCCGTGATAAAGTTTGATAATGTGACAGAAAACTAGGAAGTAGATAATTAGTTGATAAATCATCATTTTTTAAGTAGAAAACGTCCAAATTCTCTGGTTCCAGCTTCTCTTCTCTGATTATTTCCTGGTTTCTTTAGTCTCTATAATAATAAACTGATGATCTTTGGGTTGTGGACTGTTGGTCTGGACAATAAAAATGTGTAAATTTGGTCCAGATCCACCAGTGGAGAAGCAAAAGTGAAGAGAAATCATTGTTCTAATCCCAAAAGTTACAAAGATGTTAACGATTATCTGGAGACTAAAGGCTATAGTTGATATATTTAATGTAACAACTGATGATCTTTGGGTTGTGGACTGTTCTAATCCCAAAAGTTACAAAACTTTACCATTGATACGTCTTCAAACTAATCTTTTTGAAGATTAAATCAGTTATTTTCTCTTTTCCAGAGAATTTGGACATTTTCTTCTTTGTTTACCACCTGTTCTTTATATTCATGTCAGTAACCGGGTCCAGGTGTTGAACTCTGACCTTTCTGTCCAGGTCTGTGTATCATCATCTCGGTGGAGGTGATGCGTCTCTCCGTCAGACGGATGATCGCTAGCGATGAGACGATCTGGATCGAGTACTACTACTCCTGGTCCTTCACCTGCGCCTGTGCTGCCTTCACCCTCCTCATCCTCAGCGGCGTCGGCCTGCTCCTCATCTCCATGCCCCACATGCCCCGCAACCCCTGGGAGACCTGCATGGACGCCGAGCCCGACACCCTAGACTAGGACCTGGACTAGGACCTAGACTAGGACCTAGACTAGGACCTGACTCCTTTAGACTAGGACCTAGACCAGAGCCGACCCCTGGGAGACCTGCATGGACGCCGAACCCGACACCCTGGACTAGGACCTGGACTAGTACCTAGACTAGGACCTAGACTAGGACCTAGACCAGAACCTGACTCCTTTAGACAAGGACCTAGACCAGAGCCAACCCCTGGGAGACCTGCATGGACGCCGAACCCGACACCCTGGACTAGGACCTGGACTAGTACCTAGACTAGGACCTAGACTAGGACCTAGACCAGAACCTGACTCCTTTAGACAAGGACCTAGACCAGAGCCAACCCCTGGGAGACCTGCATGGACGCCGAACCCGACACCCTGGACTAGGACCTGGACTAGTACCTAGACTAGGACCTAGACCAGAACCTGACTCCTTTAGACAAGGACCTAGACCAGAGCCAACCCCTGGGAGACCTGCATGGATGCCGAGGACACCCTGGACTAGTCCGGGACTAGGACCTGATTCCCTAGACTAGGACCCAGACAAGAGACAGACTCCCTTGACTAGGACCTAGATTAGAACCTGATTCCCTAGACTAGAATAAGAACTAGGACTAGAGCCAGAGTCCCTGATCTAGCACCTAGACTAGAACCTGATTCTCTAGACTAGAGAGAAACTCCATAGTCTAGGACCTAGACCAGAGTCTGACTACCTAAACTAGGATCTACACCAGAGCCTGACTCTAGAGTAGGACTTAGACCAGAGACAGACACCCCAGACTAGGACCTAGATTAGAATCTGATTCTCCAGACTAGGAGCAAAACTAGGTCCTAAACCAGAGCCAGACTCCTTGGACTAGGACCCAGACTAGAGCAAGACTACCTAGACTAGGACCTGACTCCTTTAGTCTAAGACCTAGACCAGAGCCAACCCCTGGGAGACCTGCATGGATGCCGAGCCCGACACCCTGGACTAGGACCTGGACTAGTACCTAGACTAGGACATAGACTAGGACCTAGACCAGAACCTGACTCCTTTAGACAAGGACCTAGACCAGAGCCAACCCCTGGGAGACCTGCATGGATGCCGAGCCCAACTCCCTGGACTAGTCCGGGACTAGGACCTGATTCCCTAGACTAGGACCCAGACAAGAGACAGACTCCCTTGACTAGGACCTAGATTAGAACCTGATTCCCTAGACTAGAATCAGAACTAGGACTAGAGCCAGAGTCCCTGATCTAGCACCTAGACTAGAACCTGATTCTCTAGACTAGAGAGAAACTCCATAGTCTAGGACCTAGACCAGAGTCTGACTACCTAAACTAGGATCTACACCAGAGCCTGACTCTAGAGTAGGACTTAGACCAGAGACAGACACCCCAGACTAGGACCTAGATTAGAATCTGATTCTCCAGACTAGGAGCAAAACTAGGTCCTAAACCAGAGCCAGACTCCTTGGACTAGGACCCAGACTAGAGCAAGACTACCTAGACTAGGACCTGACTCCTTTAGTCTAAGACCTAGACCAGAGCCAACCCCTGGGAGACCTGCATGGATGCCGAGCCTGACACCCTGGACTAGGACCTGGACTAGTACCTAGACTAGGACATAGACTAGGACCTAGACCAGAACCTGACTCCTTTAGACAAGGACCTAGACCAGAGCCAACCCCTGGGAGACCTGCATGGATGCCGAGCCCAACTCCCTGGACTAGTCCGGGACTAGGACCTGATTCCCTAGACTAGGACCCAGACAAGAGACAGACTCCCTTGACTAGGACCTAGATTAGAACCTGATTCCCTAGACTAGGATCAGAACTAGGACTAGAGCCAGAGTCCCTGATCTAGCACCTAGACTAGAACCTGATTCTCTAGACTAGAGAGAAACTCCATAGTCTAGGACCTAGACCAGAGTCTGACTACCTAAACTAGGTAGTCAGACTCTGGTCTGACTCTAGACTAGGACTTAGACCAGAGACAGACACCCCAGACTAGGACCTAGATTAGAATCTGATTCTCCAGACTAGGAGCTAAACTAGGTCCTAAACCAGAGCCAGACTCCTTGGACTAGGACCCAGACTAGAGCAAGACTACCTAGACTAGGACTTGGACCAGAGCCAGACTCCCTGGACTAGGACCCATACTAGAGCGAGACTACCTAGACAAGGAACTAGACCAGAGCTCGATTCCCCAGACTAGAACGTAGACTAGAGGCTGACTCCCTAGATTAAACCAGATCCCTAGACTAGCACCAAGACCAGAACCCGCTTCCCTAGACTAGGACCTAGGACTAGAGCCTGACTCCTTCACACTAGCACCTAGACCACAGCCCGACTCCCAAGACTAGGACCTAGCCTAGAGTCTGACTACCTAGACTAGGACCCAGACTAGGACCTAAACCAGAGCCTGATCCTCTAGAATAGGACCTAGAACAGATCCCTAGACTAGATCCTAGACCAGATCCTTAGACTAGATCCTAGACCAGATCCTTTTAGACTAACCCAGTAAAACTTTCCATTAAAACCATTAAATACAGTGATTTAACATGTTTTAGGTGAATAATTCCATGTTTTTATTGTCTGATTTTCATGTTTTACAAACTTTTTAATTCTCCTGAAATGTCGAATAATTTCATTTCATCTTCATTAAAACATTAAAATACGTTTATGTCATAATTTTATTTTATATTTCTACTTTAATGCAGCTGTTTAATGTTTAGTTGCTGATTAAAACTTCACCAGAAAGAAGAAAATATGCAAATAATTAAAAAAAAAAGACCTAAAACTTGCTTTAAACTAGAATTTATCACATTTACCATTTAAAAAAATGCATTTCTATTTATTTTATTGTGTAAATAATTAAAAAAAACAACTTGAAACTTTCTTCAAACTGGAATTTATCACATTTACCATTTAGAAAAATGCATTTCTGGTTAGTCTTATTAAAAGAAAAATGATTTTCATATTAAAATAACTAGAAATATTTTTTAAAAATGGTAAATGTGATAAATTCCAGTTTGAAGCAAGTTTAAAGTCTTTTACATATTAAAATAACTAGAAATACATTATTTTAAAATGGTAAATGTTAAAAATTCTAGTTTTTTTAAATTATTTACACAATAAAATAACTATAAATGCATCTTTTAAAATGGTAAATGTTAAAAATTCTAGTTTTTTTTAATTATTTACACAATAAAATAACTAGAAATGCATCTTATAAAATGGTAAATGTTAAAAATTCTAGTTTTTTTAATTATTTACACAATAAAATAACTAGAAATACATTATTTTAAAATGGTAAATGTGAAAAATTCTAGTTTTTTTAATTATTTACACAATAAAATTACTAGAAATGCATCTTATAAAATGGTAAATATGGAAAAAACAAGCAAAAACACCCGAGTTACTGTTTAATTTATCAAATTCATGACTAATCTGAGAAAACGAACCATCCATCTGCAGATAATCTGAATAAATCAGCCACTAATTAAAATAAATCACACTTAAAAATCAGATTTTTAACAGAAATGTGACGTTTGCTTTGTTGCATCTTGGATTCTGGTAGAAAATCATTGATTTTTTTTATATTTTCATCACTTCTGCCTCATTTTAAACTGTCATTTTGATATAAATAATTGCCGATTGTGTTTTTTTTAATGTTTGAAATGAACTAAAACTGAATAATTTGAAAAAAACCTGAACAAATATATATAAAAAACGCAGCCGCAGAGAAACAAGCGGCTTGAATGTGGTTTAAAGTGAAGCGGTGAATCACTGGTGGTCACTGTCTCCGGATCTTTTCTTTCCTCTAATCAATCGCTGCCATTGATCGTCTAGAGACCACTTGGCTGATCAATAACTCCTGAATGATTCAAACCCCCCGTGACTTCAGCGCTGAAGCCTCCATCCACGACGTTTGTCCTTAATATTCCCTCAACCTCTGGATCACACGTGCTTTTATTTTGTAAAATACATCAAACGCATAGCGGAGTTTGTTTAACCGAAGCAAATCTCACGTCAAATATCTCAGATTTAGAATAAATATGGCCGTTTGTGTCATTGCTGTATTATACTCTGTGCTTTATATTGTAAAACTGTACATTACGTCTGTTCTGTAGATGAAAACCAGGCGACTTTTTAATTATTTTCATGTTCAAACCTTTTCAATTATATTACAATCAATAAAAAAGCTGCTTCCAGCTGACAGGACTCGTTTCTATTGGTCTCTTTCCTGCCGTTGCCGTTGAGTATTTTTAGACAAACACTAATCTGCGTCCAACGTGTTATTTCTCAGTGAGTCACTGTGGCCCCGAGTCATTCGGTGAAATTAAAGTTGCCTAAATGACGCAGTTTCACGGGGGAACACGAGCAGAAATAATCACATTTAGCTGCCGGCGTCTTCTCACACGGACGTTCTTCAAGTTTCAAGTAATGTGGTTTGTCTTTTAGAAATCAGACACCTGTGGTTTCTATATGAACTATAATCACATGAATCCTGCCTCAGACTGAGGGAAATTAATTAACATTTATGTTTAATGCAGAGTAATGGCTGCGGCTAACGAGTATTTTCAATTAATAAAACGATTAATCGATTGGTTTTTCAACCTTTTTTTTCTATTCGTCTTTAAAATGACTCTAATTATCAAAATAGTTCATGATTAATCTAGTAATTGAGGATATAAATGAGTATTAATGTAATAGTTTATCAGAATAGTTGGTTATATATAGGTTCCCAACATTGTTACATTAAATATATCAACTATAGCCTTTAGTCTCCAGATAATCGTTAACATCTTTGTAACTTTTGGGATTAGAACAATGATTTCTCTTATCTGATTCATTTATGGTTTCCTTAGTCTTTTATGGTGGTGAACTGATGAATATGAATATACATATAAACATGTTAGTTAAACAGGAAAATAACCGATTTAATCTTAAAAAGATTAATTTGAAGACGTCTTAATGGTAAAGGTTTGTAACTTTTGGGATTAGAACAATGATTTCTCTTGATTTTTGCTTCTCCACTGGTGGATCTGGACCAAATTTCAGTTCACAACCCAAAGATCATCAGTTTATTATTATAGAGACTAAAGAAACCAGGAAATAATCAGAGAAGAGAAGCTGGAACCAGAGAATTTAGACGTTTTCTACTTAAAAATGACTCTAATCAATTAATCAACTAGTTTCCTGTCATGTTACTGGTTTATATATTATAGCAATTGAGGATATAAATGAGGATTAATGTAATAGTTTATCAGAATAGTTGGTTATATATAGGTTCCCAACATTGTTACATTAAATATATCAACTATAGCCTTTAGTCTCCAGATAATCGTTAACATCTTTGTAACTTTTGGGATTAGAACAATGATTTCTCTTCACTTTTGCTTCTCCACTGGTGGATCTGGACCAAATTTACACATTTTTATTGTCCAGACCAACAGTCCACAACCCAAAGATCATCAGTTTATTATTATAGAGACTAAAGAAACCAGGAAATAATCAGAGAAGAGAAGCTGGAACCAGAGAATTTGGATGTTTTCTACTTTAAAAATGACTCAAATCGATTAATCGATTATCAAAATAGTTGTTGATTAATGTAACAGTTGGCAATTAATTGATTATTCCCAAAAGTCTATTGATCTTTTTGCTTCCTGCCTTCATCAATTAAAAAGAAAAACTGATTGATTATCTTTGATGTTTTCAGTCATTTCCATTGATAGCATTGAAGCCCACAGCGACAGGAGATGCTTTTATTTTGAAAAGTACCGTCCAACTATTGACTGGTTTTCCTGTGGATTAATTACCATTTTCTTCTTAAAAATGACTCAAATCAACTAATCGATCAGAATGATTGGCAGTTAATCAATTAATCGACGAATAGCTGCAGCTTGAATACAGAACATACAGTAAAATTGTGTAAAAACGCCACATTTTTATATAAAAAGAGGCTGATTTGTATTTGACTTCATATTTTTTTTCAAATGAAATACAAATAAATGTCCCTACAAAGGTCAATGATTTGCTGATTGACGTTTACTATTATTCTAATATGATGATTTAATACATTCGAGTCTTTCCTGATATGTTTTTTCAGCTTTAGATAAAAATGCAGCTTCAGGTCTTTTATTTTCCTTGGGTTCAGGAAGCTCTCAACCAGAAAATAAAGCTGAATGAAGGACGAACCAATTGGAAAAGCTCCAGAGAGTCTTCAGCTGCTGCTGTTTAGTGGATGTAATGGATGCAGAGAGCTGCCTGAATCATTGATGAGAGACCAGACCTTTACCTGCTGGACCAGAGAGGACCGGCTCAGACCAGGAGGATCCACATCAGACCAGGAGGATCCACATCAGACCAGGAGGATCCACATCAGACCAGGAAACACCTGAACCAACATGAAATATGTTTGTTTCCTAATGGAAGGAACAATGTGTTCAGCTTTTTGCAAACAAAATAAAATAGTTATTACATCAGTAAATAATGACTCTTCTGATTAATTAACTCAATTAATCTTTAGATTATTGAAATAATTAATCAATTAGATGATTGGCTCACAAAATGCTGCAGAAAGCTGGATAATTACCTTAAAATGTCTTTTAGAAATGCAATGATTAGTTGATTAATTCATTAATCACCAACTATTTTGATAAATGATTAATCGATTTGAGTCGTTTTTAATAAGAAAACGTCCAAATTCTCTGGTTCCAGCTTCTCTTCTCTGATTATTTCCTGGTTTCTTTAGTCTCTATAATAATAAACTGATGATCTTTGGGTTGTGGACTGTTGGTCTGGACAATAAAAATGTGTAAATTTGGTCCAGATCCACCAGTGGAGAAGCAAAAGTGAAGAGAAATCATTGTTCTAATCCCAAAAGTTACAAAGATGTTAACGATTATCTGGAGACTAAAGGCTATAGTTGATATATTTAATGTAACAATGTTGGGAACCTATATATAACCAACTATTCTGATAAACTATTACATTAATCCTCATTTATATCCTCAGTTACTATAATATATGATCCAGTAACATGACAGGAAACTTCAGATTAATCGTGAACTATTTTAATAATTGAGTTACATTATTTTACGTTTTAGGTTGAATCTTCAGTTTTGGGATGAACCAAAAAAACAATTAATTCATCATTTCAATAGATTAACTGACTATTAAAGTAGTTAATTACAGCCCTAATAAAACTACATATACATATAGATGTGTTGTTGTTTTTTTATAAAAATCCATCAATCTATGGAACTTAAGTTGTTCTTTCTGAATCTTTACATCAACCAAAGCCAACAGCATCTTTTTTATTAACTTGCAGCTGCAGCATCTTGTACAGTAAAGACTCATTCAACTCTCTCTCTGGGGTCTATTTGTCAGAAGTCTAATATCCTTCCACCCAGAGGCCGTCGGCGGCAGCGGTGATATGAGCTGAGATGGTTATTAGATTTCCTGGAAGCTCAGCTCGTCCCGTTCACACTGAAACACCAAGAACTCCAGGATTTAACAAACAGGAGAATCAGTTCCATCAGCTTTAACTAATTATTACTGGTGATTCTGAACATAACTCACCTCACGTCACGTCTTCAGCTTCTAAACGTTTGGTCCTTTTGAGTAAATCTACCGATCGACATATTTCCCGAGGTTCAGTTCACGTCTCAACCAGACACTAAAGCTGCTGATTTAATGGCGTAATCCACTTTAAAGCAGACAGGACCAGCTAATTAATCAGCTGCAGAAACACAGAGACTCATATAACATAGGCTGATATGTTTAATATCAGCTTCATGTGATTATCTTGCTGCTCTGCTGGGTTTTTAGTTATTGAAAAACGCCCCTCCCCCGCAGTTTTCACCAAATATCATCACACTTTCTGTTTTCAAAGCAGCAAATATGTGATTTAATGAAATAGAATGTTTTAATCTCCACATCATTTATTTGACTGAGGTCAGAAATGTATTTAGATGTTATTATAAACATGAAAATAATTGTTAAATGTTTGATAAAGACTTTATAAAGCATCTAAACAAATTATTCCAATATTATTAACATTTTTATTACATTAAGTGTAAATATGGACTTTTATAGAGATAGATTTATTAACTAGAGCTGCAACTAATGACTATTCTAATAGCTGATCAATCTATAGATTATTGAAATGAAGATAAAATGTCTTTTTTTGTCCACAACCCAAAGATCATCAGTTTATTATTATAGAGACTAAAGAAACCAGGAACTAACCAGAGAAGAGAAGCTGGAACCAGAGAATTTATTTCTTAAAAATGACTCTAATCGATTATTAAAATAGTATCAGTCATGTTACTGGTTTATATATTATAGTAACTGAGGATATAAATGAGTATTAATGTAATAGTTTATCAGAATAGTTGGTTATATATAGGTTCCCAACATTGTTACATTAAATATATCAACTATAGCCTTTAGTCTCCAGATAATCGTTAACATCTTTGTAACTTTTGGGATTAGAACAATGATTTCTCTTCACTTTTGCTTCTCCACTGGTGGATCTGGACCAAATTTACACATTTTTATTGTCCAGACCAACAGTCCACAACCCAAAGATCATCAGTTTATTATTATAGAGACTAAAGAAACCAGGAAATAATGAGAGAAGAGAAGCTGGAACCAGAGAATTTAGGCGTTTTCTTATTAAAAACGACTAAAATCGATTGAATTGATAAATTTGTCAACTAATCAATTACTAGTTGCAGCTCTAATATAAATATATTTATTAGCAGTGATATATTTTCATGATTTAACTTAATTTCCATGTTTAGCAACAGCAGCTGCTCTATAAATAAGAGTCGATTGATGTATTGATGTATTGATGTATTGATGTATTGATTGATGTCAGACTGTAACAACAGTTATAACAATAATCATTTTCTTTCTCCTGAACAACAGGAAGCTGCTTCGTCTCGTCGTTTCTTTATAAAATAAATAAATAAAGATGGAAATAAAGACATTTATGAATGAATCTTTGCTAAAACCTTGTTTTTCCTTCAATCTGCTGCTGTTTCTGTGATTACCTGCTGATTTCTGCTTCTCTTCCTGCCTCTTCTCTTGTATAATAGAAAAAAAAAGACAAAAAAACATAATGGTGCTGCTCAAATCTATTTTTCACTGAATACGCCTCCATGTTCATCATCCTGAACAATTGTTTCCTGTGTGTGTGTGTGTGTGTGTGTGTGTGTGTGTGTGTGTGTGTGTGTGTGTGTTTTGGGCAATTATTGCGTGACCTTTTCTTCCACCTCTCCTCCTCCTGATTGATTGTGAAAACAGCCGTGGATTAATAATTCAGTAAAAAGCGGTGGGTGTTTGGTCCTGCTCCCGTTGCCCTGACAGCACCAACACATCCTGTTTTTACACATTTCGGTGTCACGTCGAGCAGCAGCAGCGAGTTTGCACCTGGAGGCGGTTTGATTTCTGGATTTTATTTTATTTCCCGGATTTGAGATGTACATTTTTACACCAGCTCGGAGCCTCCGGAGAGGAAATAACGTCCGGGACCATGTGAAAGTTGGGACTGTTTGAAATGTTCCAAACTTTCTGTTCTTCGATGTTAAACCTCAGTTAAACCTCAGGCTTGTTATTCAGTTTTCCTGCTATAAATGATCATAAATATATCATATATACAAGCAACAAGGTTAAAGCTGCAATTAAAAGTTAGAAATATGAGATAAAAGGTCAGTAACATGAGAAAAAAGCTGAAATATGAGAGAAAAACGTCAGAGACATTAATAAGTAAAAAAAAATGATGGGATTTAAAAAAGTGAGAAATATGAAATAAAAAGGTCAGAAATGAGATAAAGAGTCATAAATATGAGATAAAATGAATTAACATGAGATAAAGGCTTAGAGTTAGAGATAGAAGAGACAGAAATATGAGAAAAAAGTCAGAAATATGAAATAAAAAGGTCAGAAATGAGATAAAATGAATTAAGATGAGATAAAGGGTTAGAGTTAGAGATAGAAGAGACAGAAATATGATGTAAAAAGTCTGAAATGACATAAAAGTCAGAAACATAAGATAAAAGAAATATGAGATTAAAAATGATGAGATAAAAACGTCAGAAATGTGAGATCAAAAGAAATATGAGAGAGAAAAAGGTCAGAAACATGAGATCAAAGTCAGAAATATGAGATAAGAAATAACAAATATGAGATAAAAGGTCAGAAATATGAGATGAAAAGTGAGAAATATAAAATAAAATTCAAAAATATGAGAAGAAAAGTCAGAAACATTAGTCAAAGATATGAAATTAAAAAATGATGAGATAAAAAAAAGTCAGAAATGTGAAATAAAAAGGTCAGAAATGAGATAAAGAGTCATAAATATGAAATAAAATGAATTAAGATGAGATAAAGGGTTAGAGTTAGAGATAGAAGAGACAGAAATATGATGTAAAAAGTCTGAAATGAGATAAAAGTCAGAAACATGAGATAAAAATAAATATGAGAGAAAGAAATGATGGGATAAAACGTCAGAAATGTGAGATCAAAAGAAATATGAGAGAGAAAAAGATCAGAAACATGAGATCAAAGTCAGAAACATGAGATCAAAGTCAGAAATATGAGATCAAAGTCAGAAATATGAGATAAAAGGTCAGAAATGAGATAAAAGAAATATGAGATAAAAAAGTCAGAACTATGAAATAAAAAAGTCAGAATTATTAGATAAAATTAAAAACTGAGAAGAAAAGTCAGAAACATTAGATAAAGATATGAGATTAAAAAATGATGAGATAAAAAGTCAGAAATGTGAAATAAAATGAATTAACATGAGATAAAGGGTTTGAGATAGAAGAGACAGAAATATGATGTAAAAAGTCTGAAATGAGATAAAAGTCAGAAACATAAGTTAAAAGAAACATGAGAGAAAAAATGATGGGATTTAAAAAGTTAGAAATATGAGATCAAAAGAAATATGAGAAACAAATCTGAGATGAAAAAATATGATAAAACAGTCAGAAATATGAGATAAAAAGTAAAATAAAAAATGACGGGATAAAAACGTCAGCAATGTGAGATGAAAAGAAATATGAGAGAGAAAAAGGTCAGAAACATGAGATCAAAGTCAGAAATATGAGATAAAAGGTCAGAAACATGAGATCAAAGTCAGAAATATGAGATAAAAGGTTAGAAACATGAGATCAAAGTCAGAAATATGAGATAAAAGGTCAGAAACATGAGATCAAAGTCAGAAATATGAGATAAAAGGTCAGAAACATGAGATCAAAGTCAGAAATATGAGATAAAAGGTCAGAAACATGAGATCAAAGTCAGAAACATGAGATGAAAAGAAATATGAGAGAAAAAAGTAAAAAAATATTAGATTAAAAATGATGAGATAAAAACATCAGAAATATGAGATGAAAAGAAATATGAGAGAAAAAAGTCAGAAACATTAGATAAAGAGTCAAAAATATGAGATCAAAAGAAATATGAGAGATAAAAGTCAGAAATATGAGATAAAATGAATTAACATGAGATAAAGGGTTAGAATTAGAGATAGAAGAGACAGAAATATGATGTAAAAAGTCTGAAATATGAGAAAAAAAGTAACAAATATGAGATAAAATGTGAGAAATGAGATTCTATTGAAGTTGCTGTTATAGAGGAAATAAATCTAAAACTGATTAATATAAAAATAATCTCTACATTTATAAAAACATATCAGAATATTTCTATGTAAATAACATAAATCCTGTGGATTTATTGTTGAAATAATAAAAGTCATTAATTAAAATCGTTTTAATTAACGAGCTCCATATCTGCTTCCTCGTTTGTGATGGAGCTTCAGCGTCGCCGCGGTAACCGTGAAGAAAGAGGAAGCGGCTCTTGTGTCGTCATGGAAGCAGCCGCTGCTTCACTTTTCTGACTAAACCGCGACTGAATATTTAAATAAAAGCTCTTTAACTTTTATTTCTGGTCCGAATGAAAGGAGAGAAGGTTTTAACACGTCTGAATCCTCCTCCTACTCTTCATCCATGACGGATCGCTGCTGCCTTTATTTGCACTTTATCTCCATTTGCATCGAGTTTGTGCGTCAGAGCTGTGATTCCTGTCACTGCACCGATCTGCCACAGCTTTTTAAGGAATTTACACTTGAAATTATTCAGGTTTTCCCTAAAAAACTGTGTTTCAGATGTTGTGTTGTCTGATTTTACACAAGATGAAACCAGGTCAATAACAAATTTACTTCTTAAATAGAGAAGCTGCTTTCATCATCCAGCAGCAGTTTCATTTAAAGCTATTGAATAAACATATAATAGAGAATTTAAAGTAAACAGATAAATATTAAAGCTCAAACTGTTTATATGGAGAAACAACACATGTAATGAGTATTGTGGTAGTTGATTAATCTATTGATTAATTAAACGATTAATCGATTAGTTTGGTTCATAAAATGGTGTAAAATGGAAATTAGTGTTTCATAAGATGAAAGAAACTGAAGAAGAAGCTGGAACCAGAGAATTTGGACATTTTCTTCCTTAATAAATGAATCAATTTAATTATTAAACTAGTATCAATAACAGTCATATTAGTGGATTATATATTATAAATGAGGATTAATGTAATAGTTTATCAGAATAGTTGGTTATATATAGGTTCCCAACATTGTTACATTAAATATATCAACTATAGCCTTTAGTCTCCAGATAATCGTTAACATCTTTGTAACTTTTGGGATTAGAACAATGATTTCTCTTCACTTTTGCTTCTCCACTGGTGGATCTGGACCAAATTTACACATTTTTATTGTCCAGACCAACAGTCCACAACCCAAAGATCATCAGTTTATTATTATAGAGACTAAAGAAACCAGGAAATAACCAGAGAAGAGAAGCTGGAACCAGAGAATTTGGACGTTTTATACTGAAAGAATGACTCTAATTGATTATATAGATTATAGATTAGGATATAAATGAGGATTAATGTAATAGTTTATCAGAATAGTTGGTTATATATAGGTTCCCAACATTGTTACATTAAATATATCAACTATAGCCTTTAGTCTCCAGATAATCGTTAACATCTTTGTAACTTTTGGGATTAGAACAATGATTTAGACGTTTTCTACTGAATAAACGACTCAAATTATTATTATTGTAAAAGTTGGGAACTAATCGATTAATCGACTAATCATTACTACTTCCTGTCATGTTACTGTATTATATATATATATATATATATATATATATATATATATATATATATATAGAGAGAGAGAGAGAGAGAGAGAGAATTTGTGCATTTTCTTCTTAAAAAATGACTCAAATCCATCAATTGATTATCAAATCAGTTACAGATTAATGTAACTATTGATTAATCAACTAATCATTAACCTAAAATCACATTTTCTATAATTCAGGACCTTTTTAATCATAGTTCTACTGTAAATATTGATAAAATCTGAATTTTAAACACCTGTTTTCTTATCTTTGAACACATATACTTGTTTCTGTGTGAGAATCCCTGCAGCCGGCTGGTTTTATTACTGTTGGACGGGGGGTGTGAGGTTGTGATGTCATAAAACCTGGAAGCGTGGCGGCTGCAGTTCTCAGCTGGGAGTGTTTTCCCTGCAGGGATTCACACGTGTGGATGCAGCCATAAACACATGGAACACGCTGTATTTCCCAGATAATCACACGTCGGACGTTTGCTGCTCAGGTCCTGCAGGAAATCAGCAGGTTGAACCTGTTGGAGCCTGAGTCACGACTGTGATTCTGGTGGAAAACGATGATGTTACGAAGGGAAATGATTCAAAAATCTGAATTCTTGATGTTCTTAAAGGGATATTTCACTATTTTGGACATTTAGCCCCGTTATCTGAAGCATAGTTTGACTGATCCCTCCTCTATTGAGGATTTCAGCTGGATTTTTAATATAAAATCAAATTAAATTAAATAATCTCCACTAGAGCTGCAACGATTAGTTGATTAATCAATTAGTTGTCAGCTATTTGATTAATCACCAGCTGTTTTGATAATCGATTTGAGTCATTTCTAACAAGAAAATGTCCCACAAATAATATCACATATAATATGATAATAATATATAATAAATAATCCAGTTAAATGACACCAACTAGAAACTAGAGCTGCAACGATTAGTTGATTAATCGATTAGTTGCCAATTATTTTAAATTTATAAATTACTATAATATATAATATGACAGTCAACCAGGAACTACAGCTGCCATGATTAGTTGATTAATCAATTAGTTTACAACTATTAAATTAATCACCAACTATCGATTAATCGATTTGAGTCATTTCTTAAGAAGAAAATGTTCAAATTCTCTGGTTCCAGCTTCTCACATATATGATAATAATATATAATAAATAATCCAGTTAAATGACACCAACTAGAAACTAGAGCTGCAACGATTAGTTGATTAATCGGTTGGTTGCCAACTATCAAATTGAGCATCAACTATCGATTAATCAATTTGAGTCATCGTTTAAGAAGAAAATGTCTAAATTCTCTGGTTCCAGCTTCTCTTCTCTGATTATTTCCTGGTTTCTTTAGTCTCTATAATAATAAACTGATGATCTTTGGGTTGTGGACAATAAAAAGTCAACAACTAATCGATTAATCGCTTCAATAATCAATAGATTAATCAGCATAGCAGGCATAGTCTGCATATCTTTATTGTGATTATTTAATTTTTTATTTTAAGTATTCTATGTATGGAACTAAGGCTGCTTTATAAATAAAGTTGGGTTGAATCAGCATGAAATATTATTTGTATTAATTTTATTTATTTTTTATTTTAACTACTCTCCACTAGAGCTGCAATGATTGAAAAATTTAAAAAAATAAAATAAAAAAATTAAGAAAATTAAAAACCTGAAAGAACTTTAAAACTAAATATAGGACACATTAGAAAAAAATAAAATAAAATCCGTATAAACCAGAAAACTACGTGATTGACGGTTAGGAACCAAACAACCAATCGATTAATCGCTTCAATAATCAATAAATTAACCGACTCTCAGACTAGTTCTAATTATAAAACAGCATCAGTTGTGATTGATGATTGATCCTCATCAATCAGGCAGATTCAACCTTTTCTGATCAGTGATTGATGCTGGTCGTCTCCATGGTAACGGCCAGGTTTGATCCTCATGTTTAAATTAAAGGTGATTTAATTTAGTGGATTCTGGATAAAAGATGAAACGTGGACGTGTTTCATTCATGTGACGATGCAGCATCTTTACTCTTTATTTATTTATATGTTTATATGTTTATATGTTTATTTATTTATTTATTTATTTATTTATTATTTCCTTCATCGCGGGGCTCAGCTTGCGTTTCTCCTCCAAAGATTAAATGATAACCGCTCAATTTCACAGTTATGGTGTCGTATCTGAAGGGAGGAGGTGTGTGTGTGTGTGTGTGTGTGTGTGTGTGTGTGTGTGTGTGTGTGTGTGTGTGTGTGTGTTTGTGTCACTGTAAAAACTGAAATATAAACAGGTGAAAATATCTTGTTTTTGGTAGAATTAGTCCAATATTTAGTAGAATTATCTCAAAACAGATAATTAATAAATAATAATAATTATCTTGAAACAAGATAAATTATATTGAATTAAATATTTCTACTCAATATTGGATTCATTTTTACCAAAAACAAGATATTTTCACTTTATTTCAACTATTTTTTTTCCTAATTTGAACTAATTTAGTTGTTTTAAGAAAACAAGACATTTATAACAATGAACATTCTTATAAAAATAAAAATATTAATTGACTGAAATCAAGAAAAAACTGTTTATTTTCCAGTGGAATAAGATAATTCTACTAAATATTGGACTAATTTTACTAAAAACAAGATATTTTCCCCTGTTAAGAACATAATTCATCTTATTTCCAGTTATTTTCTTGATTTTAGTTAATTTTCTTATATTTTTAATATATATATAATTCCAAAAATGTAAAAATATCTTGTTTTTGGTCAATTATTCAAATATATGTAGAATTATAATATTCAACTGGCTGATAATTTAGCTTTTTTTCTTCCTTTTTAGTCAAAATAATCTTTTTTTTAAGAATGTTCGTCTTGTTTTCTTAAAAAAAAAAAGATGAAATTAGCCAAAATCAGAAAAAAAACTTGAAATAATCCTAATTATTTTCTTAAAACAGAACCAAATGAACCCAAATCAGGAAAAAAACAGCTTCAAATAAGATGATTTTGTGATCAATACTTTACACCATTTAATGAACCAAACAACTAATCGATTAATCGTTTTAATAACCAATAGATTAATCAGTTAGTTGCAGCTCTAATTGTTCATTTTCCTCAGTAAAACATCTGAATATTTCTTCCACGTCTGTTTTTCATGTTGAGTTTTTAAGTCTTTTACACGTTTGTGATTCTTTTGAATGTTTTATGGACTTTATTTAATCATTTAATTCATCCTGTTCCCTCTGATGTTGTGTAATTTATTACACGCTGCATTAAGAGGACGCGTGTTGCTTTTTAAATGACAGAAATGAATAAAAGACTTTTGTGAAAACAACAGGAAGCAGCTGAAAAGTGAAAGAAGATGAAGAGGAGGAAGAGTTGAAAGGAGAGAAGGTGGAACAGAGAGAGGTCAAAGGTCAACGCTAATGATGCTTCAGATATCCCAGGACCTTTAAGGTACACACACACACACTAACAAACCTTAATGACGTGGTGAGGACAGACTAGTTCTATGACTGCTTTATGAGGACCACCACTTCAACTGTAGCCACACACACACATACTAACATGACTATATTATATTGTGAGGACCACAATCTATGACTGCGTTGTGAGGACCACTACTCCCACTCTATCTACACACACACATACACGAACATGTCTTTATTACACTGAAGACTACAATCTATGACTGCTTTGTGAGGACCATGGCTTCCACTGTAACCACACATACACACATAACACACACACACACATACACGTGTCTTTATTACACTGTGAAGACCACAATCTATGACTGCTTTGCGAGGACCACCTCTTCCACTGTAGCAACACGCACACACACACACACACACACACACACACAAACATGTCTCTATTGCATTGTAAGGACCATCACTTCCTAACTAACATGTCTTTATTACATTGTGAGGAGCTCAATCTATGACTGCTTTGTGAGGACCACTACTTCCACTCTATCTACACACACACATACACTAACGTGACTTTATTACACTGTGAGGACCACAATCTATGACTGCTTTATGAGGACCATGGCTTCCACTGTATCCACATACACATACTCCTATACACACACACTAACATGTCTTTACTACAATGTGAGGACCACAATCTATGACTGCTTTGTGAGGACCACTACTTCCACTCTATCTACACACACATACACTAACGTGACTTTATTACACTGTGAGGACCACAATCTATGACTGCTTTGTGAGGACCATGGCTTCCACTGTAGCCACACACACATACTCCTATACACACACACTAACATGTCTTTACTACAATGTGAGGACCACAATCTATGACTGCTTTGTGAGGACCATGGCTTCCACTGTAACCACACACACATACTCCTATACACACACACTAACATGTCTTTACTACAATGTGAGGACCACATTCTATGACTGCGTTGTGAGGACCATCACTTCCACTGTAGCCACACACACACACGCACACGCACACACACACACACACACACACACACACACTTGCTCACCTGTGGAGTGAGAACAAAGCCTCCCCGTGAGCTGACGACTTCCTTCCTCTTGTATTACTGATGTTAACAAGCTGCCACTGGCTGTTAATGCTAATTATTAATTATTAATGATTAATTATTGTGACTCAGACACTTGTATAGTTTAAAACGTAGGTTTTGTTGATGTCAGTAAACATGACTCAGTCTTTTCAGCTTCCTTGTGACCATTTATGAATAAAGTTGGGTCAAACTACTGTTTTTACCGGTTATTCTGCTGTTTAACTGATATATTAACATATATTAAACCACCACTCCACTTATTTTATAAGCTTTTAAATGATATATTTCTTGTTTTTCAGCTTTGTCTATATATGCATTTCAAGTTAAATCTAATCTAATCCTGTAGAATCTGATTGGAGCTGGATTTATGGTACATTTACAGTGTTTTTCTATGGAATTTCCAGGTTTTCTTGTATTTTCTGAGCAGAGTTTCCACCTCCTCCTCCTGTGAAGAGGGTTTTCTCCTGGTTTTGATGGATAGCATCAACCCGGTCTGTAGTGAAGAGGAAATCTGTAGCTGTAACACAGATGAATAAACAGTAATCCAATCATGTCTCAGCCTCCACTTCTCCCCAGACGAAGGCTGTAATATCCTGTTTATTAACCTATAGAAACCACCATGACACCGGCCCTTTAAATGTTCTGGAACCTTCCAGCTTCATCCTCAACTCAACAGCAGGCTTCCTTTATTCCTCACATTTACCTCCTTGTTTCCTTCCTTTCTTCCTTCCTGCCTTCCTTCCTTCCTTCCTTCCTTCCTTCATCACAAGGAAGGATCTTTCGATATGTTTCCTTCCTTCTTTCCTCCCTCCCCCTTCCTTCCACAATCTTTTCCTCACTCCTTTCCTTCCTTCCTTCCTTCCTTCCTTCCTTTGACTTTCCTTCCTTTTTCTTCCATCCGTCCCTCCCTCCCTAATTCCTTTACTCCCTTCTTTCCTCACATTTCCTTCCTTCCTTCCTTTTTCCTACTTTCCTTCCTTCCTAACATGTTTCCTTCCTTCCTTCCTTCCTAACATGTTTCCTCCTTTCCTTCCTTCCTTCCTTCCTTCCTAACATGTTTCCTCCTTTCCTTCCTTCCTTCTTTCTTTCCTTCCTTCCACAATCATTTCCTCACTCTCTCCATTCCTTCCTTACTCCCTTCCCTTCATCCTCACGTTTCCTTCCTTCCTTAAACGTTTCCTTCCTTCCTTCCTTCCTTACATGTTTCCTTCCTTCCTTCCTTCCTTCCTAACATGTTTCCTCCTTTCCTTCTTTCTTTCCTTCCTTCCACAATCATTTCCTCACTCTCTCCACTCCTTCCTTACTCCCTTCCCTTCATCCTCACGTTTCCTTCCTTCCTTCCTTCCTTCCTTCCTTCCTTCCTTCCTTCCTTCCTTCCTTCCTCACATATTTCCTTCCTTCCTTCCTTCCTTCCTTCCTTCCTTCCTTCCTTCCTCACATATTTCCTTCCTTCCTTCCTTCCTTCTTTCCTTCCTTCCTCACAAGGAAGGATCTTTCGTTATGTTTCCTTCCTTCTTTCCCCCCCCTTCCTTCCACAATCTTTTCCTCACTCCTTTCCTTCCTTCCTTCCTTCCTTCCTTCCTTCCTTCCTTTGACTTTCCTTCCTTTTTCTTCCATCCATCCCTCCCTCCCTAATTCCTTTACTCCCTTCCTTCCTCACATTTCCTTCCTTCCTTCCTTCCTTCCTTCCTTCCTTCCTTCCTTCCTTCCTTCCTTCCTTCCTTCCTTCCTTCCTTCCTTCCTTCCTTTTTCCTACTTTCCTTCCTTCCTAACATGTTTCCTTCCTTCCTTCCTAACATGTTTCCTCCTTTCCTTCTTTCTTTCCTTCCTTCCACAATCATTTCCTCACTCTCTCCATTCCTTCCTTACTCCCTTCCCTTCATCCTCACGTTTCCTTCCTTCCTTAAATGTTTCCTTCCTTCCTTCCTTACATGTTTCCTTCCTTCCTTCCTTCCTTCCTAACATGTTTCCTCTTTCCTTCCTTCCTTCCTAACATGTTTCCTCCTTTCCTTCTTTCTTTCCTTCCTTCCACAATCATTTCCTCACTCTCTCCACTCCTTCCTTACTCCCTTCCCTTCATCCTCACGTTTCCTTCCTTCCTTAAACGTTTCCTTCCTTCCTTCCTTACATGTTTCCTCCTTTCCTTCCTTCCTTACATGTTTCCTTCCTTCCTTCCTTCCTTCCTTCCTTCCTTCCTTCCTAGATTTTAAATATTCATGTTAAACTTCATGTGACGTTTATGTCACAATAAGAAAAACGAGCAGCTCGATTCATTTATTTTTGAATGACTATAGTTTCTGTTGATAAAATAACTAATAGTTAAACCTCAGCAGCAAAGTTATAACTGTGACATATAAAAAAATAAATAACTTCTACTAAACAACAACACTGAGACTGGGAGTTACCCTTTCAAAATAAAAGCATCAGAACTGGTTTATTTGATCTGTTTTATGTTAAAGCTCATTTTACTTTAAGTAGTTATTATTATTATTATTATTATTATTATTATTATTATTATTATTATCAATAACAGAGAGTAACAGTAAGTGACAGTAAAGGAGGAAGATGAAGATGATGCTGATGATGCTGATGAAGATGATGCTGAGAGGCGATGAAGCCACGTCTCTTAGCAACAGCTTCTCCTCTCTGCTGACACCCGGATACCGACTGGAACTAACTCACTTTGCTGTGTGTGTGTGTGTGTGTGTGTGTGTGTGTGTGTGTGTGTGTCCGTCTCGTCTTTTTTTTCTAAATCCAATTACAGATGATTCCTGTCGTCTCTTTTTTGCAGCGACTGAGCCTGAAAAATCGCTTGTTTTCATGAGTCTGTGATGGATTCAGACAGAGAACACCACCACGGTGTGTGTGTGTGTGTGTGTGTGTGTGTGTGTGTGTGTGTGTGTGTGTGTGTGTGTGTGTGTGATCCATGTTTTACATCGTTTCATGTGTTTTGAAGCCTCACAGGTGAATGCTGCTCCAACACAGAGCTGCAACTAATGACCATTCTGATCAATGAATCCATTGATTATTGAAATGATTGATTGATTAGAAATCACAGAAACAAATCTGTGTGATTAAAAGACAAGAACAGACGGTTTTAACTGTGTTTTAACTGTTTAAAGTCCAGAAGATGATATTTACATGACATTTATTAATGAAATAAATACAAGTTCTCTTTGATTTGACTAATAATGAATAATTAATTTAATATTTATTACCACAAACATGTGTAAAAGTCTGTCTTTATATCTATAATTTACTGTGAATAGTGTATATTCTATTATATATAGAATATATATAGTATATTCTATTTACTTGTTATATATGTATATATATGTATATGGGAATATTCAACATAAAAAGTCATTTTATTTTGTTAAAAGTGAAGTTGTGATGTCACTAATGACGTATATTTGTGGTTGTAACAACTAAGAATCATCTGCAGCTGCAGCTCTGTCATCTAAACTAGAGCTGCAACTATTAGTCTATTGATTATTGATTGATTGATTATCAATCACCACTTAATTAGCTAATTATCGCAGCTCTAATAAAGAATGATTCCACTGTTTCCACCGTTTCCCCAAAACAAAACCATAACTTATAAAGTTTTAAAGCTGCAACTAACAATTATTCTGATATTTAATCTATTGATTATTGAATCGATCGGTTATTTGCTTCATAAAATGATGTAAAACATCAATAACTGATGAAGATTCAACCTGAAACGTTGCTGGATTTGGAGAATTTGGACATTTTCTTCTTAAAAGTGACTCAAAACGATTAATCAACTATCAAAAATAATCAATTAATCGACTAATTAATTAATGAATACATTAATATAATATATAATATTATAATATATAATATAAATGTGACTTTTATCATTTCTAAAAACTAATCTTTAGGTTTGAGAAGCTGGAAAAATGACTCTAATCCATTAATTGATTATTAATAGATTCGATTTGCAACTTGTCTTATATTAAATAGTGTGTGTGTGTGTGTGTGTGTGTGTGTGTGTGTGTGTGTGTGTGTGTGTCATCGTTAAATCTCACACACACACACATCAAACTGTGAGTGTTTTGCTCCATCTTCAGTTTAAAAACAGAAACTTCTCACGTTTTCACCTCAGTTTCACTTTCAATCATTGATTAATGCAAAATCAATGATTTTAATTAATTATTCTTTAATCAATTTTCATTAAGCAGAAACAAACAAACTATTAATGTTATAGAAACATCAGCATTTATATTTAGGATGAAAAATCAGCTTTTTTAAGGATGTAATTCTCTATTTCTGACAAACGTTTATTCATTTAATTCATTTATTTAATGAAATATTTCATTATTCACCAGTTTTTCCACTTTAAAACATTTAAATTCCTTAATTTATTGAATTTAAATGTGTAAAAATCATCAGGTGAGTTAGTTAGTGAATCTCTGCTGACATCTACCAGTTAAAACGTGTATTACAGCTGATTCCAACGTTTTATTATCTGATTATTAATGTGATGAACAGCTGTTTATTTGTTGTCTGGGATTAACAGGAACACAAACAACTTCACTAAAGGATTAATAATCATATTAATAATCAATAATAATCATTTCATTCATTAATCAGCTTTTATTAAAGCTTCATGGATCATTTAGGAGCTTTAATGAGCAGAAATATCTGGGTTGCCAGGTTCTGTTCATCCTCCTTTCGCAGCTTTGACTTTTTATTGTTGATTCCTTATTAGAAATAGAGTTTTATATGAAATAATTAGCGTTTGATGTATTAATTTACATTTATTACAGTATAAACTGTTTAAAATAAAGATTTAAAGTCTTGAAGGAGAAAGTTTTATGACAAACTTTGACTCTTTAATTAATTTCAGGACCAAGGTCAGCGCCAGTTAACGAGCTGATTCAGACGCTAATTAGAGGAAAAACATGATTTAAATATAATTATATTCAAGAATCAGTCAATTAAAACATTAGTTGACTTTTATTGACTAATAAATGTGAAAAATCAAACAAAAATCATGATAATTTGACTCAAAACTTGATTAATTGTACAAAAAATCGGATTTTTGGTGACTAGAGCTGCAACGATTAATCGATTAATCGATTAGTTTCCAACTATCACATTAATCACCAACTATTCAAATAATCAATTAATGGATTTGAGTCATTTTTAAGAAGAAAATGTCTAAATTCTCTGGTTCCAGCTTCTCTTCTCTGATTATTTCCTGGTTTCTTTAGTCTCTATAATAATAAACTGATAAATCTGATAAATCAATTAATCATTTCAATGAATAATCGATTAATCAACTATCAGAACAGACGTTAGTTGCAGCTCAGTCTCTATAGTCTTATTAAAGCTGAGTAAGTATCTTATTAAGTGTCTTATTAAATATTAATTAATACTTATTACAAGGACTTTAGTAGAGCTGCAACGATTAATTGATTAATTGATTAGTCGCTAAGTATTTTGATAATTGATTAATTGATTTGAGTCATTTTAAAGAAGAAAATGTCAAAATTCTCTGATTATTTCCTGTTTCTTTAGTCTTTGGGAAACGCTGATTAACATTGTATGAATAAAACAACTAATTGATTAATCATTAATCAATAATCTTTATATTATTATCAGAATAATAATTAGTTGTTGTCCTATTATAAATTAATTAATGGTTTTGTTGATAAATATCTGATAAACCAGAGAAATATAAGTTTCTATTTGATTAATTTTCACTAATTTACTTCCTGTAGTTTATTATCTTTGGTTTGAAATATTAAAACTCGGTTCATTCTTCTCGGACTCTGTAGAATCATCGTTTTCTTACATTTCTGTGAATTAAAATCATTGTTTGTGCGCAGAGTGAAGCGCGCGTCCATCGAGCCGCAATCACTTCCGGTGTTTACCAAAATAAAACATTTATACAACGACAACCCGCCGATATTAAACCGAATCCGCGGCTTGATCGGCGCTTTTACGCTGAAGGAGCGAACCGCCGCGTTTCCTGTTTGACGCTGCGCTCTTTTACGCGCGCTTGACGCGGCGTCTCCTGACGGCGGCGCATCCGCGGAAAATAAAAAAACTAAAGTGAGAAGCAGCAGCGGCGGATCTGAGGACGAGGTTTGACGTGATTTGAAGTGAACTCGGTGCCGCGGAGGCGGTTTATGCGTGAAGAAGCGGGGGGAGGCGGGGCGGGGCGGGGAGGGGAGGGGGGGGGTGGAGAGCTCCATCCGTGTCCGGGACGCACAGAAGCTGCGTGAAGCTGCGTGAAGCTGCGGGTTGATGCTGCTGCTGCTGCTGCTGGAGACATCTCCTTCAAACTTTCTACTACAGGAATAAAACGCGGATGCTGCAGCTGAACCAGCTCGAACACGCGGCGGCTGTTTTAGCGCCGGAGACGCGCCGCCGTGCGTAAAAACTCCCGCTGCAGCGCTGCTGCGGGATTCGGTGAATTAACGGAGCTGGTTTCACTGAGAAACAAAATAAAATACTTCAACTAAACAGGATCTCCGCTGAGGACTGAACTCCATCCCGCATCTGTCCGTGCGTGGCCAGCGGCACCATGTTGGTGAAGGAGTACCGCATCTGCATGCCGCTCACCGTGGAGGAGGTACCGCAACTTTCATTCTCTTCCACGCTGCTGTTGGGTTTTTTTGTTCCCGCGGCTCTTTGTTCTCTCCCGACATTCCTCCGCACTAACGCGGGTGTGAACGGACCGCGGCCACGCACGAGTTGCGGGTCCGCGCGTGGTTTTAGTTTGTGAGCTGCGGTGTTTGTGAAGTTGTCAGTGATGCGTCAAAAAGACGCGGGGTGGAGCTGCTGCTGCTGCCTGAGTGTGTGTGTGTGTGTGTGTGTGTGTGTGTCCGTCTCGTCTTTTTTTTCTAAATCCAATTACAGATGATTCCTGTCGTCTCTTTTTTGCAGCGACTGAGCCTGAAAAATCGCTTGTTTTCATGAGTCTGTGATGGATTCAGACAGAGAACACCACCACGGTGTGTGTGTGTGTGTGTGTGTGTGTGTGTGTGTGTGTGTGTGTGTGTGTGTGATCCATGTTTTACATCGTTTCATGTGTTTTGAAGCCTCACAGGTGAATGCTGCTCCAACACAGAGCTGCAACTAATGACCATTCTGATCAATGAATCCATTGATTATTGAAATGATTGATTGATTAGAAATCACAGAAACAAATCTGTGTGATTAAAAGACAAGAACAGACGGTTTTAACTGTGTTTTAACTGTTTAAAGTCCAGAAGATGATATTTACATGACATTTATTAATGAAATAAATACAAGTTCTCTTTGATTTGACTAATAATGAATAATTAATTTAATATTTATTACCACAAACATGTGTAAAAGTCTGTCTTTATATCTATAATTTACTGTGAATAGTGTATATTCTATTATATATAGAATATATATAGTATATTCTATTTACTTGTTATATATGTATATATATGTATATGGGAATATTCAACATAAAAAGTCATTTTATTTTGTTAAAAGTGAAGTTGTGATGTCACTAATGACGTATATTTGTGGTTGTAACAACTAAGAATCATCTGCAGCTGCAGCTCTGTCATCTAAACTAGAGCTGCAACTATTAGTCTATTGATTATTGATTGATTGATTATCAATCACCACTTAATTAGCTAATTATCGCAGCTCTAATAAAGAATGATTCCACTGTTTCCACCGTTTCCCCAAAACAAAACCATAACTTATAAAGTTTTAAAGCTGCAACTAACAATTATTCTGATATTTAATCTATTGATTATTGAATCGATCGGTTATTTGCTTCATAAAATGATGTAAAACATCAATAACTGATGAAGATTCAACCTGAAACGTTGCTGGATTTGGAGAATTTGGACATTTTCTTCTTAAAAGTGACTCAAAACGATTAATCAACTATCAAAAATAATCAATTAATCGACTAATTAATTAATGAATACATTAATATAATATATAATATTATAATATATAATATAAATGTGACTTTTATCATTTCTAAAAACTAATCTTTAGGTTTGAGAAGCTGGAAAAATGACTCTAATCCATTAATTGATTATTAATAGATTCGATTTGCAACTTGTCTTATATTAAATAGTGTGTGTGTGTGTGTGTGTGTGTGTGTGTGTGTGTGTGTGTGTGTGTGTGTGTCATCGTTAAATCTCACACACACACACATCAAACTGTGAGTGTTTTGCTCCATCTTCAGTTTAAAAACAGAAACTTCTCACGTTTTCACCTCAGTTTCACTTTCAATCATTGATTAATGCAAAATCAATGATTTTAATTAATTATTCTTTAATCAATTTTCATTAAGCAGAAACAAACAAACTATTAATGTTATAGAAACATCAGCATTTATATTTAGGATGAAAAATCAGCTTTTTTAAGGATGTAATTCTCTATTTCTGACAAACATTTATTCATTTAATTCATTTATTTAATGAAATATTTCATTATTCACCAGTTTTTCCACTTTAAAACATTTAAATTCCTTAATTTATTGAATTTAAATGTGTAAAAATCATCAGGTGAGTTAGTTAGTGAATCTCTGCTGACATCTACCAGTTAAAACGTGTATTACAGCTGATTCCAACGTTTTATTATCTGATTATTAATGTGATGAACAGCTGTTTATTTGTTGTCTGGGATTAACAGGAACACAAACAACTTCACTAAAGGATTAATAATCATATTAATAATCAATAATAATCATTTCATTCATTAATCAGCTTTTATTAAAGCTTCATGGATCATTTAGGAGCTTTAATGAGCAGAAATATCTGGGTTGCCAGGTTCTGTTCATCCTCCTTTCGCAGCTTTGACTTTTTATTGTTGATTCCTTATTAGAAATAGAGTTTTATATGAAATAATTAGCGTTTGATGTATTAATTTACATTTATTACAGTATAAACTGTTTAAAATAAAGATTTAAAGTCTTGAAGGAGAAAGTTTTATGACAAACTTTGACTCTTTAATTAATTTCAGGACCAAGGTCAGCGCCAGTTAACGAGCTGATTCAGACGCTAATTAGAGGAAAAACATGATTTAAATATAATTATATTCAAGAATCAGTCAATTAAAACATTAGTTGACTTTTATTGACTAATAAATGTGAAAAATCAAACAAAAATCATGATAATTTGACTCAAAACTTGATTAATTGTACAAAAAATCGGATTTTTGGTGACTAGAGCTGCAACGATTAATCGATTAATCGATTAGTTTCCAACTATCACATTAATCACCAACTATTCAAATAATCAATTAATGGATTTGAGTCATTTTTAAGAAGAAAATGTCTAAATTCTCTGGTTCCAGCTTCTCTTCTCTGATTATTTCCTGGTTTCTTTAGTCTCTATAATAATAAACTGATAAATCTGATAAATCAATTAATCATTTCAATGAATAATCGATTAATCAACTATCAGAACAGACGTTAGTTGCAGCTCAGTCTCTATAGTCTTATTAAAGCTGAGTAAGTATCTTATTAAGTGTCTTATTAAATATTAATTAATACTTATTACAAGGACTTTAGTAGAGCTGCAACGATTAATTGATTAATTGATTAGTCGCTAAGTATTTTGATAATTGATTAATTGATTTGAGTCATTTTAAAGAAGAAAATGTCAAAATTCTCTGATTATTTCCTGTTTCTTTAGTCTTTGGGAAACGCTGATTAACATTGTATGAATAAAACAACTAATTGATTAATCATTAATCAATAATCTTTATATTATTATCAGAATAATAATTAGTTGTTGTCCTATTATAAATTAATTAATGGTTTTGTTGATAAATATCTGATAAACCAGAGAAATATAAGTTTCTATTTGATTAATTTTCACTAATTTACTTCCTGTAGTTTATTATCTTTGGTTTGAAATATTAAAACTCGGTTCATTCTTCTCGGACTCTGTAGAATCATCGTTTTCTTACATTTCTGTGAATTAAAATCATTGTTTGTGCGCAGAGTGAAGCGCGCGTCCATCGAGCCGCAATCACTTCCGGTGTTTACCAAAATAAAACATTTATACAACGACAACCCGCCGATATTAAACCGAATCCGCGGCTTGATCGGCGCTTTTACGCTGAAGGAGCGAACCGCCGCGTTTCCTGTTTGACGCTGCGCTCTTTTACGCGCGCTTGACGCGGCGTCTCCTGACGGCGGCGCATCCGCGGAAAATAAAAAAACTAAAGTGAGAAGCAGCAGCGGCGGATCTGAGGACGAGGTTTGACGTGATTTGAAGTGAACTCGGTGCCGCGGAGGCGGTTTATGCGTGAAGAAGCGGGGGGAGGCGGGGCGGGGCGGGGAGGGGAGGGGGGGGGTGGA
>CM060482.1:1776995-1791995 GCA_030544235.1 Lepturacanthus savala | reverse complement strand
GTGCCCTTTCGGGACAATAAAGTGTGTAAAAGTGCTCTCTTGGAAGTCAAAACACATACTAAAGTGCCCTCTAAGAGCTAAAACATATGTTGAAGTTGACTCTTGGGAGCTATAGAAGCATGTTAAAGTGCCCTCTAGGGAACTAAAAAGTGTGTTAAAGTGCCCTCTAGGAGGAAAAGGGCATGTTAAAGTGCCCTCTTGGAAGTCAAAACACATACTAGAGTGCCCTCTAAGAGCTGAAATGTGTGTTAAAGTGCCCTCTTGGGGGTTAAAATCATGCTAAAGTGCCCTTTAGGAGCAATAAAGTGTGTTAAAGTGGCCTCTAGGGAGCTAAAAAGCATGTTAAAGTGCCCTTTAGAAGCGATCAAGTGTGTAAAAGCGCTCTCTTGGAAGTCAAAACACATACTAAAGTGCCCTCTAAGAGCTACAACATGTGTTTAAGTTGACTCTTGGGAGCTAAGAAGCATGTTAAAGTGCCCTTTAGGAGGAAAAGGGCATGTTAAAGTGCCCTTTAGGAGCACTAGTGTGTTAAAGTGCCCTCTTGGAAGCCAAAACACATGTTAAAGTGCCTTCTTGAAAGTGAAAACACATACTAAAGTGCCCTCTAAGAGCTAAAACGTGTGCTAAAGTGCCCTCTTGGGAGCTAAAGTGTGTTATAGTGCCCTCAATGAGGATAAAAGCATGTTAAAGTTCTCTCTTTAACATGCTAAAGTATTAAAGTGCCCTCTTGGAGGCCAAAACATGTGCTGAAGTGCCCTATTCAGTGGTGAAGATGCCCGTTTTTTCCTTTTTTTGCTCCTGCCTGAAGTACTCGGATACTTTACTGGAGTAAAAGTATAAATACTGGTGTCTAAAAATATTAAATCACAAGTAAAAGTCCTGAATTGTAAATGTTACTTAAGTAAAAGTACAGAAGTATTAAAATTATATTAAAATTAGTAAAGTACAAGTACTTCAAGAGTTGTACTCGAGTAAATGTACTTAGTTACTTTCCAGCTTATAAATAAATAGTCAACAGGTTGTTTGGGGTCTTTTTTTCTTGTCTGAGCTCCTTAAATACAGATTTTGGTAAATCTGATAGTTCTGAATTCATTTAAAACTGTGAATCAGGTGAAAATCCTAAAATAACCTCATGGTTTACTGCTGATATCACAGTTTTATTCAGATTAGATCGTCACGTGTTGGATTTCTGCAGAGTTTCCATCTGCTTGTTTGTGCCCCTGCACCCTGAGCTGGTCCCGGTCCAGATCCAGGTCCAGGACCGGGTCCAGGACCAGGATCCTGCAGCAGATGGAGGGAAACATGCTCCCTGATAATCCTTCAGACGTCAAAGAATCAGCCAGAGATGGAGAATCAGGAAGTGATGTCATCGTCCATCAGAATAAACCTGATTCACCAGGTTTCTACTGAACTAAATGAGGCTAATTCCTGTTACACACCTGTTCAGGTGGTTGTAATGCACGTCCTCGCCACTAGATGTCACCAGAAACATCACGCCGGCCCTTTAAGGAAGCAGTCGCCTCATCCGATTGGTGCAATTCAAAAAAACTTTGTTTGCCTTTTTTACTTTTGTCTATTGTTATCTCATAATACGATTTCCATAAAACTACACCCATTCTTTGCAGCAGTTGTGCTAAAGTGCCCTCATGGCAGCCAAAACATATGCTTAAGTGCTGTCTAGAAGCAAAAATGCATTCTAAAGTGGCCTCTTGGGGACCAAAAAGCATCTTAAAGTGCCCTCAAGGAGCCAAAACATGCACTATATTGCCCCCAAGGAACCAAAATGTTTGGTAAAGTGCCCTCTAGGACCCAAAACATGTGCTAAATTACCCTCTTGGAGGCACAACATGTACTAAAGTGCCCTTAAGGAACCAAAATGTGTGCTAACGTGTCCTCTAGGAGCCAGAACATGAGCTAAAGTGCCCTCAATGATCCAAAATGTGTGCTAAAGTGCCCTCTTGGAAGCTAAAAAACACATGATAAAGTGCATTCTAGGACCCAAAACGTGTGCTAATGTGTCCTATAGGAGCCAGAACATGTGCTTAAGTGCCCTCATGGCAGCCAAAACATGTGCTAAAGTGCCGTTCAGAAGCAAAAACGCATGCTAAAGTGGCCTCTTGGGAGTGTGTTAAGGTGCCATCTAGGAGCTAAAATGTGTGCTAAAGTGTTCTCTAGGAGCCAGAACATGAGCTAAAGTGCCCTCTTGGAAGCTAAAAAGCATGTTAAAGTACCCTCTAGGAGTTAAAACGCATGCTATAGTGCTTTCTTAACTGCCCCCAATGAGCCAAAATGTGTGCTAAAGTGTCCTCTTGGAGCAAAAACATTATAAAGTGCTTTCTAGGAGAAAAAAAACATGTGCTAATGTGTTCTCTTGGAAGATAAAAAACATGTTAAAGTGCCCTCTAGTAGTCAAAAAGCGTGCTGTAGCGCTTTCTAGGAAGCAAAATATGTGCTAAAGTGCCCATTTGGAGCAAATACATGTGCAAAAGGGTTTTCTAGCTGCTAAAACGTGTGCTAACGTTCCCTCTAGCGTGCTAAAGTGCCCTCTTCACACTTGTCTTTGACACTTTACACTCATGTTTACACCTTTTAATGAGTCTCTTAATGAGATTTTACAATTTTAACCTCCTGCAGCTTTCTATGAACCTGAATCTGCAGCAGAACTTGATTTGTTTCCAGCGTTTTCAGAGTTTTGTGAGAAGCAGCCGAGCCGCTGGGTTCCTGCTGAGCCCGTAATTGGTTCCCTGCTGTTTCCTTCCAGCGCCGCTCACACACTTTGTCTCAGAAACTCCGATAAACCTCATTTCTACCAGCACTCCTTGGGCTGAGATCCTCTCATTCTGAGTCTGAGTTTCCTCGGTTTTATTCTGAAATCCTGATTTTACAGCATCAGTGGCTTTAATCTAATATTTGGGGGGAAGGGCGGCGGTCGCAGGCAATTAAACCAATAAGGTTTATAGCCATGGCCGCCGTAACAATCGGTTTAATTAGCCACATCATTGCTGTTTGTGTGTTGCATTAGTCAGGTATGTGGTTGTCTGAAAAGTCTGTTTTATTTTGAAATCGACCGACTCGATTATTTCTTCTGGTAGTTGTTACCAAACATATTAGAAACTGGAAGACGTAGTTAAAAAGTTTATAATCTGATGTAACCATGAAAATTACAATCATCTGTCATTAGAGCTGCAATTAATTTCTTATCAGGTAAAATGGGCCATCTCATCAGGTAAAATGGGCCATCTCATCAGGTAAAATGGGCCATCTCATCAGGTAAAATGGGCCATCTCATCAGGTAAAATGGGCCATCTCATCAGGTAAAATGGGCCATTGCATCAGGTAAAATGGGCCATCTCATTAGGTAAAGTGGGCCATCTCATCGTGTAAAATTGGCAAACTGCATCAGGTAAAATGGGCCATCTCATTGTGTAAAATTGGCCATCTCATCAGGTAAAATGGGCCATCGCATCAGGTAAAATGGGCCATCGCATCAGATAAAATGTGCCATCTCATCAGGTAAAATGTGCCATCTCATTAGGTAAAATGGGCCATCGCATCAGGTAAAATGGGCCATCGCATCAGGTAAAATGGGCCATCGCATCAGGTAAAATGGGCCATCGCATCAGTTTAAATGGGCCATCGCATCAGGTAAAATGGGCCATTGTATCAGGTAAAATGGGCCATTGCATCAGATAAAATGTGCCATCTCATCAGGTAAAATGTGCCATCTCATCAGGTAAAATGTGCCATCTCATCAGGTAAAATGTGCCATCTCATCAGATAAAATGGGCCATCTCATCAGGTAAAATGGGCCATCGCATCAGGTAAAATGGGCCATCTCATCAGGTAAAATGGGCCATCGCATCAGGTAAAATGGGCCATCTCATCAGGTAAAATGGGCCATCTCATCAGGTAAAATGGGCCATCTCATCAGGTAAAATGGGCCATCTCATCAGGTAAAATGGGCCTTCACATCAGGTAAAATGGGCCATCTCATCAGGTAAAATGGGCCATCTCATCAGGTAAAATGGGCCATCGCATCAGGTAAAATGGGCCATCTCATCAGGTAAAATGGGCCATCTCATCAGGTAAAATGGGCCATCTCATCAGGTAAAATGGGCCATCGCATCAGGTAAAATGGGCCATCTCATCAGGTAAAATGGGCCATCTCATCAGGTAAAATGGGCCAAAGGGAAATTCAAACTCAAAATCAATGTATCATCAGTTTTAATGTTACTTACAACCACATAACATTTTAAATGCATTAAATAAATGCTATTAAAACAAGAACATATCAGTCACGTGTTGAACACATACATGCTAACACACCCACACAAGCTAAGCTATCAAGCTAAGCTAAAAGCTAGCACTAGTCAAAAGTAGTGACTACTTACTAATTTCACATGACAATCAAAATACTGTCCGTGTTTTAGTTGAACCAAATGTCATACACATGTATGTTTGTGGCCCATTTTAGCTGAAATCATGTGGCTCATTTTATCTTAGGGGGTTAAGGTAAATGCGGCCACCAAAAATATGTCAATATATCAAACTAACAGCATTATTTCTGATGATGGATGACATCAACACAGATATCAGGCATAGTTTTCTATATGCATGCTTTATATGCTAGTCTATATATATATATATATATATATATATATATATATATAGTGGAACAGACAGAGCTGCTGCTACGTAGCAACAATCATTACCTCACAAACATGGAGGGTCAACATTTTTCTATTTATAGCAGAGGTGAGAACTGAAAAATACACAAGCAAAGCGTTTAAAATCACATGACTGAACCTCGTCAGGCCAGAAAAAGACTTTAAATATTGACCTAAACCCTGAACACACACACACACACACACACACTTTTTCTACAGGTCACAGTCGATAAAAAGGGAAAAACACAAAGAGCGAGAAGCAGCAGAATAATAAGAGTCACTGTGGTGATTAATAGAAACATATGGAGGAGAAAAAACACTCCCACACACTAATGAAATGCTGGGAGTCGTAAAAAGGATTAACAACGTTATCACACACACACACACACACACACACACACACACACACACACACACTGGGTAGAAATGGATTCTAATGTATGTATGCTAATAGCATTTCTGCCCATGCTATGTGTTAATTGTTTTCTGGTGTTAATTAGTCTATAATTCTGTCAAAATATAAAAAACTGGTTCCCTCCTCTGCAAATCTGACATTTCTACAAAAGGCAAACAGCAGCTATAGAGACGGATTTACATGTTTTAACGGGTTTTTCTACATTAGTGGTGCTGGTTGCAGTGTGTAAACTCACCACTAGAGGACGCCACAAAGTACAGAATGCACCTTTAATTACAGGGAAACGTTAAACGTTTTCAGGTTAAATATCCTTAAACTCACAAAAAATAGACCAAAGACTTCATCTGGTAAAAGATAAAGGCTTAAAATAGATAAAATAAAAAATAAAATAAATGAATTACTCAGTTTATGAATTAATATGACAGTAAATGCAAATATTTATTTAATTTCCCATGTATTTGTGTTTATTTTGTGCATAAATTCTATATTTATTTAATTTTCCAATGTATTTATTATTATTATTTTACATATATATATTTTTTATTAGGTAATAAAACATAATACATGTTCAGTCAGTGAGGATATGTTTCCCCCATTTATCGATTTATTTATTTAAATATTTATGTATAATTAAAACATATTTATTTATTTCTGTATTTATTTCTCTGCATTTCCACATCAGTATAAAAATGGAAAATAAAATTTGAAATTAAATGAAACCATGTGCAAAATGTAAATAATATTAATATAACAGGACATAAATATGTTAATGTATATTTAAATATATTTGGGAATTATTATATTGGCAGCCTCCTAATATTCATAAATAAATAAATACAGGAGTTTTATTACAGGAAACCAACTTTTAAATGAAGGAAATGGTCCTAAGTGATAGTAGAAATATAGAAATATCTATATTTTAGAAAGTTTATTAATAAAATGTAAAGTTAAAACCACAAATTAACATTTGTTACTGTGGTTAAAATCACACATTACAGCACTGAGCTTTAAACACACGTCCTGTGGGATTTAGAGAAAGGGGAATGCATTTTTAAAAGCTTCTTTACACACACACACACACACACACACACACACAGACACACACACACAGACACACACACACACACACACACACACACACACACACACACACACACACACACACACACACACTCAGCAATAAACCTGCATATAATCATGCTTTAATTCCAGGAAACAGCTGCTTCCCTCATATATTATTTATTTGCAGTAATAGTTTCTGGTAGAATTTGGAAAATCTCCTTAACATAGTTTTACAACAACTTTTAAACGTCTCCTGTAATATTTTATTCACTTAATGAAAGATTAAATAATAATAATAATTATTATAATCATTAGTAAGTGATTTATTTTGGTGCTCAAAGACATTTTCATCTTTCATCTTCATTTTTCTAAAATGCTGTGATATAAAATCTGTTTTTTTTACAGTTAGGCGTGGAAAAGGGGGCTTTTATTTTGAAGGGCATACCATTTATATGAGGTCACATGACCAGGATATCCCTATTGCTGATGGACATTTGACATGTGAGCATCACTGTCTCATAACTGAAGGTTGACTTTGATAATCTATAAGAATTTTGATGTTATAATTATTATAATAATTATTACTATTATTATAATTATATTATATATATATATATATTATAATTTTTTCTAATATGCTAAAATAGATGCAAATACATAGAACCCAATGGATTCCCATTGACTTACATAGCATGAAACTATTCTGAGACTCTTTTTTTTAATATATCTATCTTTAATATATTATTTAGGCCATTTTAAGTAATAAAAACATGTTTTTACCACGTCTAAGGAATATTTCAATGACTCCAAACTGGTCAAACTGTTCTCACTCTTCTATCTGTAAGACCTGCTGTGTCACCTCTAGAGGAAATAAATGCTCATATATTCTATATGATGATGTAGTTTAGATTAAGTTATGTAAGAGTCTGCTGAGGCTTAAACTCATCTTATCAGAAATGTCCAATAGGCCAAAGCTGCAGAAGCAGATTATAAAAGAAAAAGAGAAACCACACCCCTGTCCTTCAGCTGCTGCAACTTGAACATCGGAAATGAAGCTTTCTGGGATCAGACCATTATATAAATCGGAGTTAGCGATGAAAGGAAATCAAAACGGCAAATATCCTGCCTCTGGCTGATGGATTGAACCCAGAACTGGGCGAAAACGACGGCTCGACGTGAAAATTCACACGCGTTGGGACCAGGGAACTCCTGATCCCTGCATCCCTCCTCCTCTTCGTCCCGGTCTCGTCCTCCTGAACCTTATTTACCGTCCTGACCAAACAGGAAGAGACAAAAGGCGTCTGAGAATAGAAGCTGCTGCTGACAGATGCCGCGGGAAGCAGCAGAGTTATAGGACAGGTGGTGGGAAAGATGCAGCAGCTGCTGCTCAGGCTGAAATAATGTGATCACAGGAGGAGTCCTGCTCTCTGATTGGTCGATACGCAGATTAGACGCGAACGTTATCTGATAATGGAGCGCAAGAGGGTTTAAAACAGGAAACTAATCCGAGTAACACTTGGAAAGAATCTATAAATCATTAATAGATCATTTATTAAACATCAGTTAATAATTATATTATAGTCAAAGACCTTTAACCCTCTGGAATCCAGGCTATAACTGGCTGTTTATTACTTTTAGTTGTATATTTCACCTTAAAAACTGATAATTTGTCCATTTTGACATCGTATATAAACACAAAAAAGTGATAATTTTTACTGGAAAAATCACAAATATGATTAAAGAACCATTTTTTATAACTTAGAATAGAAATATTAGATGCAAATTCCAACATCCATGTACAATGTTAGCACAAAACTAAGTCGTTTACAAACTTTGGTCCAGATCCACCAGTGGAGAAGCAAAAGTGAAGAGAAATCATTGTTCTAATCCCAAAAGTTACAAAGATGTTAATAATAAACTGGAGACTAAAGGCTATAGTTGATATATTTAAAGTAAGTTATAACTATTCTGATAAACTATAAAATTAATCATCATTTATATCCTTAGTTACTATAATATATAATCCACTAACATGACAGGGAACTAGGAAGTAGAGATTATCAACTATTTTAATAATCGATTTAAGTCACTTTTCAGTAGAAAATGTGTAAATTCTCTGGTTCCAGCTTCTCTTCTCTGATTATTTCCTGGTTTCTTTAGTCTCTATAATAATAAACTGATGATCTTTGGGTTGTGGACTGTTGGTCTGGACAATAAAAATGTGTAAATTTGGTCCAGATCCACCAGTGGAGAAGCAAAAGTGAAGAGAAATCATTGTTCTAATCCCAAAAGTTACAAAGATGTTAACGATTATCTGGAGACTAAAGGCTATAGTTGATATATTTAATGTAACAATGTTGGGAACCTATATATAACCAACTATTCTGATAAACTATTACATTAATACTCATTTATATCCTCAGTTACTATAATATATAAACCAGTAACATGACAGGAAACTAGAAATTAGAGATTATCAACTATTTTAATCATCGATTTAAGTCACTTTTCAGTAGAAAACGTGTAAATTCTCTGGTTCCAGCTTCTCTTCTCTGATTATTTCCTGGTTTCTTTAGTCTCTATAATAATAAACTGATGATCTTTGGGTTGTGGACAAAATAAAAGACATTTTAGGTTGAATCTTCAGTTTTGGGAAGAAGGAATCAACGTTTTCAACCATTAATGAACCAAAGAACTAATCGATTAATCGCTTCAATAGTCGATTAATCACTGATCAGAAAAGTTGCAGCACCAGTTAATAAACTCTATTTAATGAATCTAACATTATATGTGTCCAAATTTACGTATTCCCCTTTAAATATTTTATTTGGCAAAAAAAATAAATAAATAAAAACTAAACGATTCAGTTAATGAGCCACGTAATCATCAATTGATCCTTTGAAGGGGCTTCAATTAAGCAGAAGTCGTTAAGTCGATGGAATAAAACCAATCAGCTGATCAGCACCAGACCAGATAATCCAGTTTAGACTAAACCAGATCCTGGACCGAAGCTGCAGAATCATTCCACACGTTCATCACGACACGTATGTTTACGGTCGTGTGGCACGACTGTTGCCACGGTAACGGCTCACCGCTGATTAGAAACCTCCTGGATGATGAAGTGGCCTTCTGAGAAACAACGGAGGAGGAGGAGGAGGAGGAGGAGGAGGAAGGTTCTCTAAAGGCCAAACGGTCCGTTATGTTAATTATCAGCTCACACTCAAGTGATGCATGTACTGGTAAAACTCTAGTGTAGGAGATATTACTTCGACTAGTAAAAAAAACATGTTTTATTACTTAAATCAGCCTAAATAATAGGTAGAAATGATAGCTCCATGCTATGTAAATCAATGGGACTCCATTAGGTTGTATTTATTAGGGAATTTAATTAAATTAAAGTTCAACAACCTTCGTTTGTGAGACAGTGATGCTCACATGTCAAATGTCCATCAGCAATAGGGATATCCTGGTCATGTGACCTCATAAATTGTATGTCCTTCAAAATAAAAGCCCCGCTTTTTCATACCCAACTGTAAAAACATAGGTTTTGCTATCACAGCTTTTTAGAAAAATGAAGATAAAGTAATTATCATATGGCAACACTATGTTAATTATACATCATGTATTTTAGGTTCTGTAAATGTCTCTAAACACCAAAAAAAAACACTTAGATATAAAATAAATTATTTATTATTATTTAATTGCTTAGTGAACTGAGGAATCTTTAATTAAATAAAGACGATATTGTAATATCATGTTAAGTACAGTTCATTTTAACACCACTAGGTTTAAATAGTGATTCATTTAACTCTTTATTTCTTATATTAACACTGGTTATTTTACTGTTAAAGGACATCGAAGGAAGTATTATATATTATTAAAAAAATTAATTATATTCAAGTTCAATTTTTTATTTGCTGAAAATTTTCCCAAATTCAGATTAAGACAATGATGCTCAAGACAATGTCCACCAGCAATAGGGATATCCTGGTCATGTGACCTCATAAATTGTATGCCCTTCAAAATAAAAGCCCCCCTTTCATACCCAACTGTAAAATCATAGATTTTCTACCACAGCTTTTTAATAAAATTAAGATAAAGTAACTAGTGACTCATTTAACTCTTTAATTCTTATGATTTTACTGTTAAAGGACATCGAAGGTTTAGATTTAGATATTTTTCTTGCACTGTTTTTCTTTAAAAGTGAACAAAACCAACAGCATCCAGCAGATAAAACGATTAATGGAGCTCCATTAGGTTGTTTTCAGTGTTTGCATATTGTTGCTACATGGCAGCAAATCTATTTATAGCATATTAGAAAATAAAATCATCAAAATTAAACTAAATTCAAGTTCTTTATTTGGTGAAAATGTTCCCAAAGTCAGATTAAAAGACGACCGTCTGTCAAACGTCCATCAGCAATAGGGATATCCTGGTCATGAATTATATATCCTTCAAAATAAAAGCCCCGACTGTAAAAACATAGATTTTGCATCACAGCTTTTTAGAGAAATGAAGATGAATTGTTTCCATGTGCCAACACAATGTAATAGAGGGTTATTATAGTGAAAGTGAGACTATTATCCTGCTCAGATGAACCAGTTTAAACTTGTCAGGTCTTTGTCAGCAGCTTCCAGATGGTCCGAGTGTGTGTGAGTGAGTCTGTTTCTGCTTTTTCTGTATTTTTAACACATGAAAATGACACAAACACACTGAGAGACTGTTAAACGTTAGAAGCGACCAGGTGTTTTCTGAGGAGTCTAAATCAGCCCCGATGAAGAAATTCACCAAACAAAACGAGAGAAAAGCTGCTGAAACGCCGGAAAGTTCGGTTTCAGCGTCGTTTGTTCAGCAGCAGGAGTCGGTTCATTCATCGTTTAGCTGCCGACGTGGAGAAGAAACACGTCACAGCTGCATGTTCCACCTTTGCTGTAAGGTTTTAGTTTGATGGTGAAGTTAATCCCAGAGGATATGGATCCAATGCAAGTGCATTAATGTGCAGTGATTTCGTGTTTAATTTCACCATCACATTTTTTGTTTGAGTTGAATTGACGTGTTTCACTTCTTCTGCCATTGACCCAGTTAACCCAACCAATTGCATAGCGTTGCCATGGCAACGATTACTTTATCTTTACCCCCCCCCCCCCCCCCCCCCCCACAAAAAAAAAGCTGCGATATAAAATCTGTTTTTACCGTCAGGCATGGAAAAGTGGGCTTTTATTTTGGAAGGACACACCATTTATGACCAGGATATCCCTATTGCTGATGGACATTTGACACATGACCAAAACGTCTTTTATTCTGAAATTTGGGAAAATCTTCACCAAATAAAAAAGTTGAACTTGATTTAATTTAAATAAATTTTAAAGGCAGCAATATGCAAATATGGAAAATTCCTAGTGTACACAATCAAATGGAGTCTCATTGACTTTTATTATTATTAGTTTAATACATTTTTTTAGTTTTTTTCTAAACATTTGTAAATAATATAGAAAATTCCTAGTTTATAAAACCCAATGGAGTCCCATTCACTTACAAACTATCCTGAAACTAAGTTTTTCTTATGTATTTTTTAATATATCTATTATTTTGGCCATTTTAATTAATAAAAACATTCATAAACATTAATAACAACACAACAAATCGATTAATCAACTATCAAAATAATCAATTAATCAACTAATCGTTAATATAAACTAAAGTAAAATCACACTTTCTATTATAGAAGATGTTGTTTAAATGCTTGACATAATAAAATTAATATATAGTCTTGATCACTTCAAGCTTTTTGTCCATATAATTGCTTGTAACTGCCTTTAAATGTTTAAATCAATATTATTATAACACAATATTGACTAATTTATGACTCTTTTATTATTTATCTGACATTTATTCCCCTCTCACACGTTTTTAAATCACCTCACGTCTTAAACGGGACAATTAAACTGAGAGAAAATGCAAATAAAGACGTTATTTTTCCACCCAGCCTCTTCCCTGTGAAGCCTGATCTAAAGTCGGTGATAAAACGGCATCAGAGATCAGTGGATTCTCCTGTGGAGAACAAAGAGGAAGCTGAGATGTGACAGGAATCACTAAATCTAATCTATTATTCTCCACCTGGGTTTATTTTATCGGATAAACACGTCTGTGTTACATAAGTTGTTTCAGCGTTTTTGGTACAACTTGAATTTCAGGTTTCTGAGGGAAATCCAGCTCATTTATTATTGATGAGAGGATGGAAGAAACAGAGAGAAAAGAGGAATGAGTTTTACCTCCCTGTGTTTTATATCCACCTCTTTTTATTTCCTCTTGTTCTACGGTGGAGAAAAAAAAAAGAGAAAAGCTCGTTAAAGACAGAACGAGGAGCTCTGGGGTTTCTCCAGGATTTAATCACACAGATGTTTAATCAGATTAAATTCCAGCTGTGGAAGCTGCAGTGAGGTGAGTTTAGGTCAGTAGAACAGTGCTGGAGGATAGAGATTTAAATATATGATCAAAAACGTGCAAATATAAGGAGTCAAACTATCCCATTGTGTCGTGTTAATACTATTCTATTAATCTATTGGTTTATGTTTCTACTAGTGATGTCAGCCGATTAAAAGATTTAATCACATTTTAATGTCATATCTGCTAAAGGTCTCCTGATAAAGAATTAGAATTCTAGGATATTAATAAATCGTAGTGCATGACTAATCAATTGAATACAGTAAGAAGAGAAGATCTGAAATCCAATGTTTTATTGGTGAATTAAATCCAGAAGTAAAAGTCCAGCACATTAAACCAGTTAGACCAGGTGTATTATTCAGAAATGTAAAACAAATACAGAGATTCAGTTAAATAAATAGAATAAAACTGTCTCAAATAGACACTTAAGCTCAATATAGCAATTAAAAATGAATAATAGAAGTATAACACGCCTCTAAATGAGGCAAAATGAAGAACAAGACGCCAACAGGCATATTGAAGAACAAGACGCCAACAGGCATATTGAAGAACAAGACGCCAACAGGCAAAATGAAGAACAAGACGCCAACAGGCATATTGAAGAACAAGACGCCAACAGGCATATTGAAGAACAAGACGCCAACAGGCATATTGAAGAACAAGACGCCAACAGGCAAAATGAAGAACAAGACGCCAACAGGCATATTGAAGAACAAGACGCCAACAGGCATATTGAAGAACAAGACGCCAACAGGCATATTGAAGAACAAGACGCCAACAGGCAAAATGAAGAACAAGACGCCAACAGGCATACTGAAGAACAAGACGCCAACAGGCATATTGAAGAACAAGACGCCAACAGGCATATTGAAGAACAAGACGCCAACAGGCATATTTCTTTAGGCCTTTCACTGAGGCCACATCTGCTGCTGACACAGCAGGTAAGTCAGGAGAACATGACGTAGTTTACCAGAGGTTAAAGGTCAGAGGAACAACACCTCAACCCCAAAAGAGGATCTGTGGTTTCAGTATCAACCTCTGAAATCAAAAACCCACAGGATCTAACTTGCCTCAACATGTTTGTTCAGGCTGGAGTTGCTGCGGTGGTCAGAGAACTCCTTGTTGTTGGTATTTATCGTCCGTCTCTGTTCTTTTTGTCAATAAAGTTCAGTGACTGAAGACGCACTTGCCTCATCCTCCTGAGTCTGTTCCATGTCTGTTGTTGTTGGTAATTTAACTACGGGTCCTTCAATGGGCCAAAATTCAAATGTGCAAGCATTGGCTCGCTACCGTTGATACTCATAATTAATTTAGTTAAATTTTATAACACGTTAAATTGTTATTATATAGTTCTCATAACACACTAAGATATTTGTGTCAACAGCAAACAACATGAATTTTAATAATTGTGATGTCCTACAAATATCATTGATATATATAATAATGAAAAGTTGTGGACCGAGAATTGAGCCTTGTGGAACACCAAAATTTGCAAATCTCTGCATAGTTATTTAACGGATTGAAAAACTGTGCACAGATGGGTCACAATTTAAAAACTGTGACGCCAATAGTCCAAATAACCTTCCAGTCCTCCTCTGACATGAAGCTCGCAGCATCCGCTGAGGCAGAAAACAACGTTTCTGTCGAGGATCAACGACACAACCATCAAATAACAGATTGGTCAATTTACGGCGATATCTCTAATCATCTCTGATGCTGCCGCAGCTTTGTCCTCACAACACGCGGCGATGCAAACTGTGATTACACAACCTGCCCTGAGCCTTTTTTCACATTATCTCTTATGTAACACGGCGTATTTCTGCAAAATGGAAACAACACGCATCACCAGAGCTGTGACTTCACGGCATCTTACGGTCTTTTGTGTACAGGAAGTCAATATCAGCATAACCTTTGAGATTTACCAATTTCTGAGCAATTTAACTTCACATTTATTGTATTAAATAGATGTTATGTTGTTAGAAATGAATGTCAAAATGTGTCATGGACATATTTCAAAGTAGAATAAATGCAAAGTGATTATAAGATTTATATTTTCACTATGTTTTATTGAACGGGAAAAGTCTTTGGATAGTAATGAAAGATATAAGGTCAAACTTTTAAACAATACGATTTGGTCATAAATGGATTAGTTGATTAATCGATTAGTTTCCATTATTCACCAACTATTCTGATAATCAATTAATCAATTTAAGTTATTTTTAAAGAAGAAAACGTCCAAATTCTCTGGTTCCAGCTTCTCTTCTCTGATTATTTCCTGGTTGAAAAATCATTGTTCTAATCCCAAAAGTTACAAAGATGTTAACGATTATCTGGAGACTAAAGGCTATAGTTGATATATTTAATGTAACAATGTTGGGAACCTATATATTATAGCAACTATTGATAAACTAA